>DF357717.1:2301-21589 GCA_000787875.1 Solanum virginianum | reverse complement strand
GGAAGGGCTAAAGACGATCTTTATTTGAGTAAAAGAGTAAGGATGAGAAGGTGGTTTTGTTGCACCTGCAAAGTAGAGGAGTCTGATCTATCATATGAAAACGAGCTCCAGAAAAGCCCTAAGAACAATGCTGATGGTATGTTGATCTTTTCTGTGCTTATGCTACAATAGACGAAACGAAACAGAAGTTTATCTCCCATTTAATATTGCTAATAGTTATAATCTTATGTTAACTCTCTACCTGTCGGGACTGACTAGAGAAAAAATTTGTATTACATTGGAGATCCAATCAGTCCTATGATTATCCCATGTCGTCGTGCTCTGACCCGTGTCTTTAAAAGTACGAAGAGCTGCTATTGACAGAGAGGTCATTTCCGCAATGGTTATTCCTGCTTGGTGATCAGTCTCTTGATATATTGGTATATCCAGTCTTGTGCTATGAGTTCTTTTAGAGCCATTATGTGTTGCATGTCCTCGTTCAACGCTCCCACTATTGTTATATGGAAGTTAGAAAGGTTGCAAATAAATTTTCTTTGGGATGTGGTGGGGGACAAAGAAGCTTCACTTAGTCCAATAGGACACTATGAAATCTCCTAAATTCTGGGTAGTTCTTGGGTTGAGGATTTGAAGTTTTTAAATAAAGTACTTTCGGGTGTTGTGGAGATTTGGGGTGGAGGGAGAAGCTTTATAGAGAGGGGTGATCGTAGATAAATATGTAGAAATGGAAGGGGATGGAGAACAAATAGGATCACTTTGCCTTTTGGGTGGAGGAACTTTATGAAGGGGTGGGAAGCTTTTAATGAGAACATTAATTTTAAGGTTGGGGATGGGAGTAAAGCTAGTTTTTAGGAGCAAAAAAGGTGTGGAGGTTTGATGCTTATGGATGACTGCCCAAGTTAGTGTAGGTTTTTTTGCCAAAGGGATTTGTCTGTTCAACAAGTTAAGGGGATACAAAGGGATGGAACCTTTTGGGATTTGAGGTTCATAAGGAATTTTAGGATTGAGAGATGACCTAGCTTCTGATATTGCTAATTTTTACTTTAAAAGCAATGGAACTAGATCTTGCTCTGAATTGGGAGATTGAGAATAACTTAGTGTTTTCTATCCAATCCTTTTATGAGAAACTCATGGGTTGGGCGGATGAGAGTTTCCCATATGTTTTGGTTTGGATACCTAAGGTTCTGAGGAAAGTGTGTTTCTTCATGTGGTTAACTACAAGAGGTTGATCTTGATGACAGAGAATCTTAAAAAATTGAAACATTGTCTTTCTGAGCTGGTGTTTCCTTTGCAAGGAGGCGAGTGAGAACATAGATCATATTTAATCATATTACAAATTAGCCATGAGGTTATGAGGGGATATCTTCATATGGTTTGGCATTTCTTGGGTAATGCTAAGATCCGGTGAAGTAGTTGATGTACAATTTCAGGAGCAGAGCTAGAAGAAGAAGGCACAAGGTGTGGAATGTAACTCCTCTTGCCCTAATGTGGGTCATTTCCAAAGAGAAACTCGAGAGCTTTTGAAGGGAAAGAGATGTGCTTACTCAATTTTGAAGTATACTTCAATCCCTTATTTTCTTTTGGGTGTACCCATGTAGTTCCTGGTTGTATAGATGATTGGGTTTCTTTTGGAGAGAACCATATTTTGTAGGTTTCTCCTTTTCTTGGTTTACCTCTCATATTCGGCCAAGTTGGCTTATTATCAGTGAAATCTTTTACTTGATTAAAAAAGAGAATGCTAGACCAATCAAAAATGGGGGATGTTATATGTCAGTCAATTGAATTCGTAGAGCACATAGTGAATGCGGAGGATAAGTCCTTGCATTTTGGTAGTCTGATAAGGATGTGAAATGAGCTTAACAAAGTATTCTCTGGTAAGAAGGTGCTTGTATTGGCTTTTTAAAAGTAACTTATGAACTAAAAGCTAAAACCCGTAAGTTGGGAATACCAACTTTGTGCATTTAGCTTATTTTTGTACTATTTTGGTCTAAAGGTAACAACAACAACAACAACAACAACATACCAGTGGAATCCCACAAGTGGGGTTTGGGGAGGATAGAATGTACGCAGACCTTACCACTACCTCATAGAGGTAGAGAGACTGTTTCCTGGAAACCCTCGTCTCAAAAACCCATAAGCAGAATAAACTAGATATGAAAGACAAGGAAGAAATAAAAGTAAATACACAAAGCAATTCGTGCTAAAAATACATGATGGTATGCAAATACAATAAAATTGACATATACAAGTCGAATAATGGCAACACAAGATATAAAGGCATGACTAACCTAATACCCTACTATACTTCATACCCTACACAAGATATAAATGCATGACTGACCTAAGTACTTAAAAATATTTTTTGTCTTCTTCAAACACCACAAAAAATAGAAAAGGAGCTTGAAAGCTAAATGCACTTGCGATAAGCCAATCCAAACACCCTCTAAGTCCTTGTACGAGAAGTTCTTGGTTAGGGCAGAGTAGAGTTTATGATATGTTTTGGTCTAGATACCCAAGGTGCCAAGGAAGGTGTGTTTCTTCATGTGGTTAGCTACTATAGGAGTGATTTTGACGGTGGATAATCTTAGAAATGAATGGTTGTCTGCTTGAGTTCGTACTTTCTCTGCAAAGAGGAGGTTGGGAACGTGGATCATATTTTGTTACGTTGTGATTTAGCAACAAGGTTATTAGGGGATATATTCAGATGGTTTGGTGTTTCTAGGGTAATGCCAAAGTTTGTGAAGGAGTTGATGTTCAAATGGAAAAGTGGAGCTAAAAGAAGAAGACACAAGGCATAAAATGTTACTCCTCTCGCTCTAATGTGTATCATTTGGAAGAGAGGAAAAAGAGAGCCTTTGAAGGGGTGGAGATGATCTTTTCTCAATGGAGAAGTAGTCCTTGATCCCTTATTTTTTCGTATTAGAGGATTAGGCGTCTTTTGGAGAGAACTGAATTTTGTAGGTTTCTCCTTTTTGTTATATCTATTGTATACGGCCATGTTGGCCTTACTATTATCAATGAAATCTTTTACTTGATCAAAAAAGAACAAAATGAAATGAGCTTAAATGTAGTGAGGATTCATATAGCCCTTGGCGTATTTGTTGTATACTTGTGGGATGAGCCCTACTATTATAATGGGACAGGTTATAGGTTTTAATCCTTTCCCTTGATATGCACATCAGGATATCAGAAAGGGACAAAAGCATCAGTTCCTGCCAAGGCTGAAGTGCAAAAACCAATACCAACTATAGAGGTCCCTGCGTTGTCTTTGGATGAACTGAAAGAGGAAACTGACAATTTTGGATCAAAAGCATTAATTGGTGAAGGATCTTATGGAAGAGTATACTATGCTAATCTAAACAATGGCAAAGCCGTGGCTGTGAAAAAGCTTGATGTTTCATCTGAGCCTGAGACTAATGATGACTTCCTGAGCCAGGTAACCGTATTGTCTTAATGTAATTTTTCCTTGCTCCTTCCATGTCCTTTTATACACAAACCCCACTGATCTTTGTTTTCTTTTTCCTCTTAAGGTATCTATGGTTTCAAAATTGAAGCATGAAAATCTGGTGGAGTTGCTTGGTTACTGTATGGAAGGGAACCTTCGTGTGTTAGGATATGAGTTCGCAACAATGGGTTCCTTGCATGATATTCTGCATGGTATAAGAATATTTTATTTGAGTGAGATAGAAAACTATTAGATTAATGAGAAGGTGAATATATGATATGTATGCTTTGTGATTGTATGTACACTTGCAGGCAGGAAAGGAGTACAAGGGGCACAACCTGGACCCACACTTGATTGGATGCAGCGGGTAAAAATTGCTGTTGATGCTGCAAGGGGCCTTGAGTATTTGCATGAAAAGGTCCAGCCTCCAAGAATACACAGGGATATTAGATCAAGCAATGTCCTTCTCTTTGAAGACTACAAAGCAAAAATTGCTGACTTTAATTTGTCTAATCAGTCTCCTGACATGGCTGCTCGTCTTCATTCTACACGAGTTTTGGGAACATTTGGTTATCATGCACCAGAGTAATGTTTTGCACCTTACTCTTCTTTGACTAATCTTTACTTATCCAAGTGGACAAGTGGTCCTCTGTCTTCTTACATGTCAGTACACATGTAGTTTAGTTTCTAATGTTTTTGATGCATTTGAATAATTCTAATCTCATTGTTTCTTGCAACATGCTACTGAATTTTATATTCGTTTTAGGTGCCTAGATTGAGCTTCTTTCGATATAGGCATATCGTGGACCAGAAAAATCCAATTTAAATGCGAAAATGCAAAAACAAACTAGTGGAAATGAGTGTGATCTATAGGAACGGCGAAACACTAGAATAAAGATTATGTGTTTTGTGTCTTTAGCTAAGCATTTGAAGCTGTAGTTCTGTAGGACAAACCATAAGATGCCAGATTACTTTTGATAAACATTCCTATATATGCACATGGACTCTCTCTCTTTCTCTCTCTCTCTCTCTCTCTCTCTCACACACACACACACACACACATTATGTGTTAATTATGTGGAGGGTCTTGGCATCATGGTGTATTTGTTAGAAATGATATTCAATTTACATCTGCCAAAAGCTGTATCTCTCATTTAAAATAATTAAAAGACTCATCATGGTGGTGTTCTCCAAGCTGTCTTCTTCCACTCTCACTCTTTGTGCTTTGACAATAAGGAGAAAACTACTTGATAAACTTTACTTATGTAGTGGTATATATCAATATGAGTATAACATATCCCAACTTCTTGGTATCACCTATATAGATCTTCTTTTTTTTTTAAAAAAAATAAAAATTAAGCCCTATCTTTTGCCAAGTCTGCATGGATTCCGAGAGACTGTCGGTCTTTTGAACAACTTGTGACACAACATTATAATTGGAGGTCAATGCGGGATATGAGCAAACCATCTGGAGAGACCTCCTTACATTTTATCCTAAATATATGTGCTACTTGCACCTTCTAGATTCTTTCATAAAACCTACTTTTTACTTTTGTAGGCAACCTTAAGTCGCATAATACTGCAAATTTTTTAGGAAAAGAGTTTTAGTTTCATTTTGCAATATTACTGAAAAGAGTACCCCAATTTCATTTTCCAATTGGAAAATGAAATTGGGGTACTCTTTTCTGTTTGTCGGGTACTTTTTTAGTACAACATTTAATAGAACTGGAAAATGAAATTGGGGTACTCTTTTCTGTTTGTCGGGTACTTTTTTAGTACAAGATTTAATAGCTTGGTAAGCCATCCTTACTCAAACCTCTCCAAGAAACTTCCAAACCTTTAAGGGATACTATCTTCACCACATGCTTTTCTAGTCTTCATATTTTTCATGCTAGTCTTTATTTCTGTTGGTCTAATTCTAGCTTTATTGTGCACAAATGTGTTGAGATTTAAAAATGTTTTTCTCATTATTTGAGTTGAACAATTATTAGAATAGCCTCTCCCTTGCTCTGTGATGATGAGATGAAGCATAAATAAGTAAAAGAAAGTTTCTAGATTTTTAATGTAATTTTTTTGATTTACTGACACTTACTTTGAAAGGACAACTGAGGCACTGATTTTCTAGGTTTTGCCAAACTTTCTGACTTTATAGCAGTTAATTTGAGGGTTTCCTTCATCTTCAGATGGTTTAGTGTGTCTTTGGGCAATGCTGAGATATGTAAAGGAGTTGATGTTCAGTTGGAAGAGTGGAACTAGGAGAAGAAGACACAGCGCTTGGAATGTTACTCCTCTTACTCTAATGTGGGTCATTTGGAAATAGAGAAATAGGAGAAATTGAACTGTGCTCAATCGAGGAGTAGTTTTCAATCCCTTATAGTTTTTTGGTGCACCCATGTAGTTCCTGTTTGTGTAGAGGATCGAGTGACATTCGGAGTGAGTCATATATTGTAGGTTTCTCCTTTTGATATGCTTCATGCATATGGCCAAGTGGTCTTGATATCATCAATGAAATACTTTTAACTGATAAAAAAGGGTTTCCTTCATCTTACGAAGACTAACCATAGAGGTCTTACTTGAGCCAAGCAAAAGTTCATGAGCTAGTGAAAGGCAAGTCATGGTCCAGAAAGCCCGAAGATAAATAAGTTGAATTCTGGCTTGTGAAAGATGAGAAGTTTTGGGAAATTTGAAAAAAGCTCACTTTGGTAAGACTCTAGATTGGACCTATTTTCCCATGGATAGTCTTTTTTAGGTCCTGTTAGGAAATTATGTCCAACTTAGCTCATTTCTATTTGCCTTGGTGATGGATGAATTGATGCGACATATTCAAGGTGAAGTGTCATGGTGTATGTTATTTACTGGTGACATAATATTGATTGACGATACTTGCAATAGAGTTAATGTTAGGTAGTAGGTGTGGAGACGAACGTTGGAGTCAAAGGTTTTAAGTTGAATAGGACTAAAACAAAATATTTGGAGTGCAAATTCAGTGATGTTACACATGAGGTAGGGGAGCGTTTTAAGTATCTTGAGTCCTTTTATCCAAGGAAATGAGGAGATCAACTATGACATCACACAATATTGGTGCAATGTGGATGAAATGGAGATTTGCCTTTAGAATTTTGTGTGAGAAGAAGGTAGCACTAGAACTTTTAGTAAATTTTACAGAGTGGTGGTTATATCGACATTATTCTATGGAGTGGAGTGTTGGCCCGTCAATAATTTTCATGTTAAGTTGTTGAAATGAAGATCCTAAGATGGATGTGTGGGTACATTAGGAGCGGGCATAATATTGTTGGACTCTACTCCTCTCCTCGAGCTTTCTCCGCTTTGTGTCCAAGATAAGATTAGGAATAAGGATATTCTGGACAAGGTGGAAGTGACCTCCCTGATGGACAACATAAAGGAAGCGGGTTGAGATGATTTGGGAATGTGAAGAGAAGATGTGCAGATGCCCCATTTAGAAGGTGTGAGAGATCGGATACAGTGGGTATGAGGAGAGGAAAAAGTAGACCAAAGAAGTATTATAGAGAGGTGAGTAGATAAGAAATGACACAAATTCGGGTTACCTAGGATATGACCTTAAATAGGAGGATATGGAGGTTGCAAATTTGGGTAGAAGTTTAGTAGTAGGTGGAGTGTTGTCTTCTTAAATAGGAGGATATGGAGGTAGCAAATTTGGTTATGGAGGTTTAAGCATAAAGAATCTTTAACAAGCTTTTATTTTTTCGTCTTTCTATAGAAAGACCATTTGTTAGGTTCTGTTCTATGAAATTGCCTGAATTTGAAGTTTTTAGGAGGTTTTCTTCATAACAATAGTTGTCTACTAAGGTACCTAAAGTTTTGGTACAAAGCCTAATGACTGATATGAGATTTTAACTTGTTGCACGTTGTGTCACATCCTATTTAAATCAAGTCTATGTTGCATTGTTTCTGCTGTTTATTAGTGGCAAAATTCTTAGACATTTATTGTTTTGGGGAGCTTTATCTCAACCCAACTCTCTAAAAAATGTTTACAGATATGCAATGACAGGACAATTGACCCAAAAGAGTGATGTATATAGCTTTGGGGTGGTTCTTCTTGAACTTTTGACAGGAAGAAAACCTGTAGATCATACAATGCCTCGTGGACAACAGAGCTTAGTTACTTGGGTGAGCATTGCATTTTGTGCAAAATGACTTGTTTATTTCTTGTGTTTCTTCTTATTTTGTGTCCCTTCCCGTAATTTGTTTTGGTAACGATTATTTTCCATGCTTAATTATATCTTTGTAAAGTGTAGGCTACTCCTAGATTAAGTGAAGATAAGGTTAAGCAATGCATCGATCCAAAGCTGAAAGAAGTTCCTGGAAAAGGAGTTGCTAAGGTTTCTCCTGTTCCCCCTCTCTGACATCATTTCTTACGAAAAAGAAAAATCTCCCGAAAGATCATAAAAGTCTCAAAAGTCTATTGGTAATTTTTTTTTCTGGTTTGCTTAATTCAGTTGGAAGCTGTTGCAGCACTGTGCGTACAGTATGAGGCTGAGTTCCGTCCTAATATGAGTATTGTTGTTAAAGCTCTTCAACCTCTGTTGAAGGCACCTGCTCCTGCTCCCGAGTCATAGTGGCTCTAGTTTCATTTGCTCATTTCATATCCAGTTTAGTTTGATCACACAAGGATTTCTTCATCTGGATAAAGGTCATTTTTTCATTTCCCCCCCTTTTTGTGTCTGGTTTGTTCAGTCTATTGCGTGTCATGTTAAGCATGGGAGTGTTTTAGAGGGTTACGGTAAAATTGGGTTGGGCTAGTCTTGCTTTTTCTTCTGTACCATAATTTATTTTTATGAATTGAATGACGAATATTTAGTTAGACCGTTTTCTGTGTAAACTGCATCGGCAATTGTTTAATCTTAACAGTATTTAGACCATCTCCGGCCACTCTATTTTACTCGCTATTCTCTATATTTGAAAAGTAAAATAGAGAGTAGGATCTGCAATCACACACTAAATTGCTCTCTATTTTTCATTTACAGAGGTTTGAAGAACTACTATTCAGACACACTATTTTACTTTTTGATGATTTAAATACTATTTCTATTTTATAAGGCCATTAGAATACAATAATCTAAAACTATATTATTGATAAGTATACTACTTTAGTTTCGAATTAATATTTTTTCTTTTTTTTTTTTTTCAAATTTTCGTCACTTTAAGTGTGTTTTTTAATGTGTAATAATTTTTAAACATAATATAACATTTGAAAATATATTACTAACAAGTATACTACTTTCATCTCGATTTAATGATTTTCTAATTTGTTTTTTAAAAATTTGTCACTTTAAATATGAAATTTAAAACAATATTTATTTTTTACTAAGTAAAGAATGCACACAATTTTAATAAGTGAAAAATTATTAAACTACACTCTTAATACTATGCAACCCCAAAATTCGTAGGCTAAACACACCTACAAAAAATTGTCGAATTTGTCTGTTTCTTGTTTCTTCGCCCATAAAATCCTACTAGGCTTTCGCCAATGCTGTTGGGCCACCTCCTCTTGCCGGGCTCATTGCAGACCCACCTGTATGATTTTTCGAGAATCTTGCATCAAATCTCCATGCAGCCCCAAAATTCGTGGGCTAACACCCTCAGAAAATTGCCGAAATCGCTTGTTTCCTGTTCCTTGGCCCATAAAATCCTACCAGGCCCTTGCCAACGCGCCGGACCACCTGGGCCGCTTTCCTGTTCCTTGGCCCATAAAATCCTACCAGGCCTCTGCCAACGCCACCGGGCCACCTGAGCCTCTTATCGGGCTCGTTGCAGACTCACCCGTATGATATTTTGGTAATCTTGCGTCGGACCCCATGCAACCCAAAAATTAGTGGGCTAACACACAAAAAACTGCCGAAATCGTCTGTTTTCAATTCCTTGGCCCATAAAATTCTACTAGGCTTCCGTCAACGTCGCAGGGCCACATGGGCCTCTTGCTGGGCTCATTGCGAACCCACCCATATAAAATCCTACCATACCACAGTGCAGTCCAGAAATCCATAGGCTAACACCCATAGAAAACTGTCGAAATCGTTTGGTTCCGGTTCCTTGGCCCATAAAATCCTACCAGACCTCTGCTAACGCCGCCGGGCCACTTGGGCCTCTTGGTGGGTCCGCAAGTGGGTCTCTTGTCGGGCCCATTACGGACCCATCATATGATTTTTTGGGAATGTTGCATCGAACCCCATACAACCCCAAAATCTGTGGGCTAACACCCACAGAAAACTGCCGAAATCATCTGTGTCCTGTTCCTTGACACATAAAATCCTACCAAGCTTTCGCCAATGCTGTCGGGCCACTAAGGCCTCCTGCCAGGCTCGTTGCGGACACACTTGTATGATTTTAGGAATCTTGTAACGGACCCCATGCAACCCCAAAATCCGTAGGCTCACACTCACATAAAATGGTCGAAATCTGCCTGTTTTCTGTTCCTTGTCCCATAAAATCCTCCCAGGCCTCCGCCAATGCTGTTGGGCCACTTGGGCCTCATGCCGGGCTTGTTGTGAACCCCCCTGTATGATTTTTCGGTAATCTTGCATCGGACCCCATGCAGCTCAAAAATTCATGGGCTAACACCCACAGAGAACGACGAAAATCACCTATTTCCTGTTTCTTAGCCATAAAATCCTACTAGGCCTCCACCAACGCCGCAAGGCCACCTGAACCTTTTGTTGGTCTCATTTCGGACCCACCCGTATGATTTTTCAAGAATCTTGCATCGGACCCCCATGCAGTCCCAAAATTCGTGGGCTAACACCCACAAAAAATGACTGAAATCGCCTATTTCTCCTTCCTTGGGCCATAAAATCCTACCAGGCCCCTGCCAACGCCGTCGGACCACCTGGGCCGCTTACCGGGCTCGCCCTCGACCCACACGTATGATTTTTTTGGATTCTTTTCAAGGAACCCCAGTTGGGGACAGAATCTGTGGGCTAACACCTACGAAAAATGGCCGAAATCGCTTGTTTCTCCTTCCTTGGGCCATAAAATCCTACCAGGCCCTGCCAACGCCGTCGGACCACCTGGGCCGCTTGCCGGGCTCGTCCCCGACCCAGGCGTATGATTTTTTGGGATTCTTTTCCTTGAACCCCAGTTGGCCCAGGCCCCCGCCAATGCCGTCGGACCACCTGGGCCACTTTCCAGGCTCGTCCTCGACCCACCCGTATAATTTTTTGGGATTCTTTTTCCAAAACCCCAGTTGGGGCCAGAATTCGTGGGATAACACCCACGAAAAATGGCTGAAATCGCCTGTTTCTCCTTCCTTGGGCCATAAAATCCTACCATGGCCCCGCCAATGCTGCCGGACCACCTGGTCCACTTGCCGGGCTCATCCCCGACCCACCCGTATGATTTTTTGGGATTCTTTTCTCGAAACCCCAGTTGGGGCCAGAATCCATGGGCTAACACCCACGAAAAATGGCCGAAATTTCGTGTTTCTCCTTCCTTGGGCCATAAAATCCTACCAGGCCCCGCCAACGCTGCCGGACCACCTGGGCCGCTTGCCGGGCTCGTCCCCGACCCATCTGTATGATTTTTTGGGATTCTTTTCTCGGAACCCCAGTTGGGGCCAGAATCCGTGGGCTAACACCCACGAAAAATGGCCGAAATCGCCTGTTTCTCCTTCCTTGGGCCATAAAATCCTACCAGGCCCTCGCCAACGTCGCCGGACCACCTGGGCCGCTTGCCGGGCTCGTTCCCGACCCATCCGTATGATTTTTTAAGATTCTTTTCCCGGAACCTCAGTTGGGGCCAGGATCTGTGGGCTAACACCCACGGAAAATGGCCGAAATCGCCTGTTTCTCTTTTCTTAGGCCATAAAATCCTACCAGGCGCCCCGCCAACGCCGCCGGACCACCTGGGCCGCTTGCCGGGTTCATCCTCGACCCACTCGTATGATTTTTTGTTATTCTTTTCCTGGAACCCCAGTTGGGGCCAGAATCCGTGGGCTAACACCCACGGAAAATCGGTGAAATCGCCTGTTTCTCCTTCCTTGGGCCATAAAATCCTACCAGGGCCCCGTCAACGCTGCCGGACCACCTTGGCAGCTTGCTGGGCTCGTTCCTGACCCACCCATATATTTTTTTAGGATTCTTTTCTCGAAACCCCAGTTGGGGCCAAAATTCGTGGGCTAACACCCACGAAAAATGGCCGAAATTCCTAGTTTCTCCTTGTGCCATAAAATTCTTCCAGGCCCCCACCAACGTCGTCGGACCACCTGGGCCACTTGCCGGGCTCATCCCCGACCCATCTGTATGATATTTCTGGATTCTTTTCCCGGAACCCCAGTTGGGGCCAGAATCCGTTTGCTAACACCCACGGAAAATGGCCGAAATTGCCTATTTCTCCTTACTTGGGCCATAAAATTCTACCAGACCCCTGCCAACGCTGCCGGACCACCTGGGCTGCTTGCCAGACTCGTCCCCGACCCACCCGTATAATTTATTAGGATTGTTTTCCCGGAACTCCAGTTGGGGCCAGAATCCATGGGCTAACACCCACGGAAAAAGGCCGAAATTGCTTGTTTCTCCTTCCTTGGGCCATAAAATCCTACCGGGCCCCCGCTAATGCCGTCGAACCACCTGGGCCGCTTGTCGGGCTCATCCCCGATCCACTCGTATGATTTTTTGGGATTCTTTTCTCGAAACCCCAGTTAGGCCAGAATCCATGGGCTAACACCCATGGAAAATGGCCGAAATTGCCTGTTTCTCCTTTCTTGGGCCATAAAATCTTACCAGGCGCCCGCCAATGCCGTTGGACCACCTGGGCTGCTTATCGGGCTGGTCCTCGACCCACCCGTATGATTGTTTGGGATTCTTTTTTTGAAACCCTAGTTGGGGGCAGAATTCGTGGGCTAGCACCCACGAAAAATGGCCGAAATTGCATGTTTCTCCTTCCTTAGGCCAGAAAATCCTACTAGGCCCAGCCAACGCCGCCGGACCACCTAGGCCGCTTGCCGGGCTCATCCTCGACCCACCCGTATGATTTTTTATGATTCTTTTCTCGGAACCCCAGTTGGGGCCAGAATCCTTGGGCTAAAACCCACGAAAAATTGTCGAAATCGTCTGTTTCTCCTTCCTTGGGCTAGATTTTCAGGATTCATTGCCCGAAACCCCAGGTGGCGCTAGAATCCATGGGCTAACACCCACGGAAAATGGCCAAAATTGCCTTTTATACTTCCTTGGGCTATAAAATCCTACCAGGCCCCCGCCAATGCCGCCGGACCACCTGGGCCACTTGTCGGGCTCGTCCCCGACCCACCTGTATGATTTTTTGGGATTTTTTTCCCGGAACCCCAGTTGGGGCCAGAATCCGTGGGCTAACACCCATGGAAAATGGCCGAAATCGCCTGTTTCTCCTTTCTTGGGCCATAAAATCCTACCAAGGCCCTGTCAACGCCACCGGACCACCTGGGCTGCTTGCTGGGCTCGTCCCTGACACACCCATATAATTTTTTAGGATTCTTTTCCTGGAACCCTAGTTGGGGCCAGAATTCGAGGGGCTAACACCGACGAAAGATGGTCAAAATCGCCTGTTACTCCTTCCTTGGGCCATAAAACCCTACCAGGCCCCCGCCAACGCCACCAAACCACCTGGGCCGCTTGCTGGGCTGTATGAGTTTTTATGATTCTTTTTCCTGGAACCCTAGTTGGGGCCAGACCGTGGGCTAAAACCCACGAAAAATGGTCAAAATCGTCTGTTTCTCTTTCCTTAGGCCATAAAATCCTACCAGGGCTCCCCCAACACCGCCGGACCACCTGAGCCGCTTATCGGGCTCATTCTCTACCCACCCGTATGATTTTTTGAGATTTTTTTCAGAACCCAAGTTGGGGCCAGAATCCATGGGCTAAAACCCACGAAAAATGGCCGAAATCGCCTGTTTCTCCTTTCTTGGGCCATAAAATCCTACCAGGGCCCTGCCAACGCCGCCCACCTGGGCCGCTTATCGGACTCGTCCCTGACACACCCATATGATTTTTTAGAATTCTTTTCCTGGAACCCCAATTGGGGCCAGAATCCGCGCCACTTTTTGGGCTCGTCCCTGACCCACCCATATGAGTTTTTGGTATTCTTCACTCGAAACCCAAGATGGCGCAAGAATTCGTGGTCTAACACCCACGAAAAATGGTCGAAATCGCCTGTTTCTCCTTCCTTGGGCCATAAAACCCTACCAGGACCCCGCCAACGCCGCCGGACCACCTGGGCAGCTTGTCGAACTCGTCCCTGACCCACACGTATGCTTTTTTGGGATTTCTTTTTTGAAATCCCAGTTAGGCCAGAATTCGTGGGCTAACACACACGAAAAATAGCCGAAATCGCCTGTTTATCCTTCTTGAGCCATAAAATCCTACCAGGCCCTGCCAACGCCGCCGGACCACCTGGGCCACTTACCGGGCTCGTCCCCGACCCACACGTATGATTTTTTGGGATTCTTTTCCTAGAACCCCAGTTGGGTCCTGAATCCGTGGGCTGATACCCACGGAAAATGGCTGAAATCGCCTGTTTCTCCTTCTTGAGCCATAAAATCCTACCAGGCCCCCGCCAATGCCGCCGGACCACCGAGGCCGCTTGTCGGACACATCTTCGATCTATCCATATAATTTTTTGGGATTCTTTTCTCGGAACCCCAATTGGGGCTAGAATTCGTGCGCTAACACCCACGAAAAATGGCAGAAATCGCCTGTTTCTCCTTCCTTGGGCCAAAAAATTCTACAAGGCCCCCGCCAACGCCGCCGGACCACCTTGGCCACTTTTCGGGATCGTCCCCAACCCACCCATATAATTTTTTAGGATTCTTTTCCCATAACCCCAGTTGGGGCCAGAATCCATGGGCTAACACCCATGGAAAATGGCCAAAATTGCCTATTTCTTCTTCCTTGGGTCATAAAATCCTACCATCCTCCCGCCAACACCGCCAGACCACCAGGGCCACTTACTGGGCTCGTCCCCGACCCACTCATACAATTTTTTGGGATTCTTTTCCCAGAACCCTAGTTGGGGCCATAATCTGTGGGCTAACACCCACGAAAAATGGCCGAAATTGCCTGTTACTCCTTTCTTGGGCCATAAAATCCTACTAGGCCCCAGCCAATGCCGCCGAATAACCTGGGCCGCTTGCTGGGCTCGTCCCTGACCCACCCATATGATTTTTTAGAACCCTAGTTGGGGCCAGAATCTGTGACCTAACACCCATGAAAAATGGTTGAAATCGCCTGTTTCTCCTTCCTTGGGCCATAAAATCCTACCGGGCCCCTACCAACACTGTCGGACCACCTGGGCCACTTTACAGGCTTGTCCCAGACTCACCCGTATGATTTTTTGGGATTCTTTTCTCGGAACCCCAGTTAGGACCAGAATCTGTGGGATAACACCCACGGAAAATGGCCGAAATCTCCTGTTTCTCCTTTCTTGGGCCATAAAATCCTACCAGGTCCCCGCCAACGTTGGCGGACCACCTGTGCCGCTTGCCGGGCTTGTTCCCGATCCATTCGTATGATTTTTTAGGATTCTTTTCTTGGAACCCCAGTTGGGGCCAGAATCCATGGGCTAACACCCACGAAAAATGGCTGAAATCGTTTGTTTCTCTTTCCTTGGGCCATAAAATCCTCCAGACCCCGCCAATGCCGCCGGACCACCTGGGCCGCTTGCCGGGCTCATCCCCGATCCATCTGTATGATTTTTTGGAATTCATTTCCCAAAACCCTAGTTGGGGCCAAAATTCGTGGTCTAACACCCATGGAAAATGGCTGAAATCGTCTGTTTCTACTTCCTTGGGCCATAAAATCTTACCAGGCCCCCACCAACGCCGGCAGACCATCTAGGAGCTTTTCGGGCTCGTCCCTGACTTACCCGTATGATTTTTTGGGATTCTGTTCCCAGAACCCAGTTGGGGCCAGAATCTGTGGGCTAACACCCATGGAAAATGGCCGACATCGCCTGTTTTTCCTTCCTTGGGCCATAAAATCCTATCAAGCCGCTGCCAACGCTGCCGGACCACCTAGGCCGCTTGCCGGGCTCATCCTCGATACACCCGTATGATTTTTTGGGATTCTTTTCAAGGAACCCCAGTTAGGGCCTGAATTCGTGGGCAATAACACCCACGAAAAATAGCCGAAATCACCTGTTTCTCCTTCCTTGGGCCATAAAATCCTGCCAGGCTCCCGCCAATGCTGCCGGACCACCTGGGCCACTTGCCAGGCTCGTCCCCGACCCACCCACATGTTTTTTGGGATTCTTTTCTCGGAACCCCAGTTGTGGCTAGAATCCGTGGGCTAACACCCACGGAAAATAGCCAAAATCGCCTGTTTCTCCTTCCTTGGGCCATAAAATCCTGCCAGGCTGAATTCGTGGGCTAACACCCACGGAAAATGGCCAAAATCGCCTGTTTCTCCTTCCTTGGGCCATAAAATCCTACTAGGGCCCCGCCAATGCCGTCGGACCACCTAGGCCGCTTGCTGGGCTCGTCCCCGACCCATCCGTATGATTTTTTGGGATTCTTTTCCCGGAACCCCAGATAGCGCCAGAATCCGTGGGCTAACACCCACGGAAAATGGCCGAAATCGCCTGTTTCTCTTTTCTTGGGCCATAAAATCCTACCAGGTCCCCGGCAAATTCGCCGAACCACCTGGGCCACTTACTTGGCTCGTACCCGATCTACCCATATGATTTTTTGGGATTCTTTTCCCAGAACCCCTGTTGGGGCCAGAATCCGTGTGCTAACACCCACGAAAAATGGCCAAAAATCGCTTGTTTCTCTTTCCTTAGGCCATAAAATTCTACCAGGCCCCCGCTAATGCCGCCAGACCACCTAGGCCGCTTGCAGGGCTCGTCCCTGACCCATTCGTATGATTTTTTGGGATTCTTTTCCCGGAACCCCAGTTAGGGCCAGAATTCGTGGGCTAACACCCACGAAAAATGGTTGAAATCTCCTGTTTATCTTTTCTTGGGCCATAAAATCCTACCATGTCCCCGGCAAAGCCGCCGAATTACTTGGGCCACTTTCCGGGCTCGTCCCCGACCCACCCGTATGATTTTTCGGGATTCTTTTCCCAGAACCCCAGTTGGAGCCAGAATATGTGTGCTAACACCCACGAAAAATGGCCAAAATCACTTGTTTCTCCTTCCTTGGGCCATAAAATCCTACCAGGCCCCTGCCAACGTTGACGGACCACCTAGGCCGCTTGCTGGGCACATCTCTGACCCACCCATATGTTTTTTTGAGATTCTTTTTCCGAAACCCCAGTTGGGGCCAGAATCCGTGGGCTAACACCCACGAAAAATTGCTGAAATCGTTTGTTTCTCCTTTCTTTGGCCATAAAATCCTACCAGGACCCCGGCAACGCCGCCGGACCACCTGGGCTGCTTGCCGGGCTCGTCCCCGACCCACCCATATAATTCTTTAGGATTTTTTTCTTGGAACCTCAGTTAGGGCCAGAATTCGCGGGCTAACACCCACTAAAAATGGTCGAAATCGCCTGTTACTCCTTCCTTGGGCCATAAAATCCTACCAGGCCCCAGCCAACGACGCCGGACCACCTGGACCAATTGCTGGGCTCGTCCCCAACCCACTCGTATAATTTTTTTGGATTCGTTTTCCAAAACCCAAGTTGGGCCAGAATCCGTGGGCTGACACCCACGAAAAATGGCTGAAATTGCCTGTTTTTCCTTCTTGAGCCATAAGGCCCCCGCCAACGCCACCGGACCACCGAGGCCGCTTGTCGAACACGTCTCCAACCTACCCATATAATTTTTTGGGATTCTTTTCCCGGAACCCCAGTTGGGGCCAGAATTCGTGCGCTAACACCCATGAAAAATGGCAGAAATCGCCTATTTCTCCTTCCTTAGGCCAAAAAATTCTACAAGGCCCCCGCCAACGTCGCCGGACCACCTGGGCCACTTTACAGGCTCATCCCCGACATACCCATATGATTTTTTGGGATTCTTTTCTCGTAACCCCAGTTGGGGCTAGAATCCATGGGTTAATACCCACGAAAAATGGGCAAAATTGCCAATTTCTTCTTCCTTGGGCCATAAAATCCTACCATGCCCCCGCCAATACCGCCGGACCACCAGGGCCACTTACTGGGCTCGTCCCCAACTCTCCCGTATGATTTTTTGGGATTCTTTTCATGGAACCCCAGTTGAGGCAATAATCCATGGGCTACACCCACGAAAAATGGCCAAAATTGTCTGTTACTCCTTCCTTGGGCCATAAAATCCTACCAGGCCCCCGCCAACACCACCGGACAACCTGGGCCGCTTTCTGGGCTCATCCCCGACCCACCCGTATGATTTTTTGGGATTCTTTTTCTGTAACCCTAGTTGGGGCCAGAATCTGTGGGCTAATACCCACGAAAAATGGCTGAAATCGTCTGTTTCTCCTTTATTGGGCCATAAAATCCTACCGGGCCCCTGTCAACGCTGTCGGACCACCAGGGCCGCTTTACGGGCTTGTCCCTGACCCACCCGTATGATTTTTTAGGATTCTTTTCCCGGAACCCCAGTTAGGGCCAGAATCTGTTGGACAACCCCCACAGAAAATGGTCGAAAACTCCTTTTTCTCCTTTCTTGGGCCATAAAATCCTATGAGGTCCCCGTCAAAGCCGCCGGACCACCTGGGCCGCTTGTCGGGCTTGTCCCAGATCCACCCGTATGATTTTTTGGGATTCTTTTCTCGAAACCCCAGTTGGGGCCAGAATCCATGGGCTAACACCCACGAAAAATGGCCGAAATCGCCTGTTTCTCCTTCCTTGGGGCATAAAATCCTCCCTGGGCCCCGCCAATGCCGCCAGACCACCTGGGCTGCTTGCCGGGCTTGTCCCTGATCCATCTGAATGATTTTTTGGAATTCATTTCCCGAAACTCCAGTTGGGGCCAAAATCCGTGGTCTAACACCCATGGAAAATGGCCGAAATCGGTTGTTTCTCCTTCCTTGGGCCATAAACTCTTACCAGGCCCCCACCCCCGCCGCCGGACTATCTAGGAGCTTGCCGGGCTAGTCCCCGATTCACCCGTATGATTTTTTGGGATTCTATTTTTGGAACCCCAGTTGCGTGGGCTAACACCCATGAAAAATGGCCGACATCGTCTGTTTTTCCTTCTTGGGCCATAAAATCCTATCAGACCGCTGCCAACGCTGCCGGACCACCTAGGCCGCTTGCCGAGCTCATCCCCGATCCACCTGTATAATTTTTTGGGATTCTTTTCAAGGAACCCCAGTTGGAGCCTGTATTCGTGGGCAAAAACACCCACGAAAATAGCTGAAATCGCCTGTTTCTCCTTCCTTGGGCCATAAAATCCTGCCAGGCTCCCGCCAATGCCGCCGGACCACCTGGGCTGCTTTCCGAGCTCATCACCAACCCACCGTATGTTTTTTGGGATTCTTTTCTTGGAACCCCAGTTGTGGCTAGAATCCGTGGGCTAACACTCACGAAAAATAGCCGAAATCGCCTGTTTCTTCTTCCTTGGGCAATAAAATCCTACCAGGCCCCCGCCAACGCCGCTGGACCACCTGGACTGCTTTCTGGGCTCATCCCTGACCCACCCGTATGATTTTTTGGGATTTTTTTCCCAAAACCCCAGTTAGGGCCAGAATCTGTGGGCTAACACCCACGGAAAATGGTCGAAATCTCCTGTTTATATTTCCTTGGACCATAAAATCCTACCAGGTCCTCGGCAAAGCCACCGGACCACCTGGACTATTTACGGGGCTCGTCCCAGACTCACCTATGTGATATTTTGGGAATCTTTTCCCAGAACCCCTGTTGGGGCCAGAATCCGTGTGCTAACACCCACGAAAAATGGCCAAAATCGCTTGTTTCTCTT
>DF357718.1:121181-136153 GCA_000787875.1 Solanum virginianum | reverse complement strand
AGCAGTGGACGTTTTGGATAAGTAAAAACAGTAGACATTAGCAGATAAATTAGCAGGAAATAAAGAAGGATAAGGAGAAAGAACTCAAGTAATTATCCTTCGTTCTCTTAATTGAATTACAATAAAACTCGGCCCAATCTTTTATTAAAAGGATTGAGCCGAATACAACTAAGATTCTATTGCATATATTTTGATCAAGATTTGAAATACAAAATTTAGAAAACTAAATAAAAATGTAAAACTCAAATCAAGTTTTTGCACTCCATCCTTTAATTTTTTATCCTCAAATATGATGATCTTTAATATTTTTGCCTGCTTATTTAGTAAAATTTATGAGTCAAACTTGTTATATTTTATAAGACATAAGTTACGTTATATTATACTACAAAAATATTCATTTAATAGAAATAATTGTAGATCAAACTCCCGTCTTCTAAGCATAACTTGTATTATGTTATGAAAATTAAACTCATGCCAGCCATTTCTTCCTCTTCTTTTTCCAATATCATGAGCATCTTTTTGCTTCTTTTTTTTTTTGGTTACTCAAAAGGGGTGTAGAGCAAACATTATACACAACCCTTATGGGCGGTAAAATCAGATCATACCAAAATTAGCAAAATTTGGATTTTTACCCCCCAAAAAAAAGTTAATAGTAAAAACAAGCCAATGGACTGTTGTCTTATATTTTGTTTACTATCTCAAATATTTCAACTATTTTTCTTAAAAAAAGTATAATTTTAAATTTTTTTATACGCACCAAGTGCAAAAAAATTCAATAGTTATTAGTATTCAGTAATAAAGGAATGGAGAGAAAATCAGAAGATGAGAAGAAACAATTTCCACTGGTGCAAAAAGAAAAGACAACCAGAAACTATACAAATCAAATAATTGATCTTCGTTTACTCATTACTCAACTCTCTAAGTTCAACTCGATAAAATCTGTTGCCTAAAGTCATAAGTTCAACTCAATAAAATGCGTTGTCTAAAGTCAAAATTTTAAAAGGAGTATTGCAATTTATTTAATTTTTTCATTTATTTAATTTATTAATATTTTTTTAATTAACAGGACAATATTTTTTGTAATATTTTGTAAGATAAAAATAAATATATATATAAATTATTGTACGTTAGGTAGCAATATAAATGTTTAAATCTCTTCTATTAATTATTATTTCAATTTTTTTTTCTTAAATCTCTTTAACAAAAATTTCAATAAGGTCAATTATTATACTAAAAACTATCAAAACTTCTTTAGAAGTATCTAAAAGATTAAGAATCACGTAATTGAATATGAGTATTACTTTTTTAAAATCAATAGTGATTCTTACCTTAAAATATATTTAAAGTTAAGATAATAATTTTTAAAATTTAATTATTTGATAATTTTGTTAGTTTGAACTTGATATGTTTTATAAATATCTGAAATAATTGAAGATAATCTAACAAAGTCAATATATAACTGATTCAAATTGAAATAAATTAGATAACTTAATAAATAAAAAGCATCTATAAGAGATGACTAATAACTTGGGGCCTAAAGCCACTGCTTCCTTGAATCTTGCAACTAAGTTATAACTTACATGGACATCTCTTAAGTATACAACATCAACATCTAGTACTGACTACAGTTTACTGTTACATAGCTTGAAGAACCAGAAAGAGAGTAATAACTAACACAAATCATCAGAGTACAGATGATAAAGATCCAATAAACGAACATATGTACCGAAAATCTATCATCTAATATAGATATACAAGCTGAAGTTCTGGTGAAACAGTCATGTCACACAGGGAGATGAAACTTTTAATTTAGGTACTTTAAATGAGGACGTGAATAGATTTGGAGCACCGGAGATAGTATTAGCAGCTTTTCGTTTGGAACTTCTCTGTACCTACACAAAATAGAGTATATATCAGCTTACATAACATAAGACCTATAGTTGCTTGGATCTCCCAAAAATGCCACTATACTCGTGTTGGAGGATCAGACAAATGTCTGGTGGTATTTCTGAACGATTTAGGCAACATAGGATAAGCCATAACATATTTCTGTGACATATTAACATGCTCTTGAAATGAGATCAAACAATTGTGAAGATGCGCATAATCCTTCACTGAATCTAAAATCTAAACAACAAAGAAATTGGTATTTGATGTCAGCCCCCTATTTATACATTTTTATTCTAATGTAACACCAAGATTGTATTATAGTCATGTGCACAATGCGTTCCTTAAATGTCATATAATATCTTTAATAGACAGAGACCCTAGGCGCACAGTTAAGATAAGAGGGTGGACACAGCAATGTCCAAGTTATATGGGCATGCTAGCCTGTTATCTGCAGAAAATAGACTCGTCTTTTATAAAACTAAGGAATTTCTTGAATACATAGGTTGATCATGGTTTCTTCTTGGATTTAAACGAGCCTTTTTACATCAGACACAGAAGAACATGCTAGCACAAATGCCAAATCAATTCATTTTTATCAAGGAAAATTCTGCAAAAAATCAAGATAGAGAAAGATGTCCAGGAAGATTGCTTTTAACAGATTAGAGCCACCCAACAAAAACTCTATCTGCATTACAAGAATAATCTATTCTCTACATCAACAGAAAAAAGGGCCAGTTTCTTGAATACAAGATAATGACACACTTCACTACTAGGCGAGACACCTCAAAGAAGAACAACATTAACATGATTATGTAACAGGTAAAGGTCAGCTGCAGAAAAATTGCTTCTAAAATTAAGATAAGGTTACCTTTTCAACGGCTTGTGAAGATGGCTTTTCTTCTTTGACAGTTATATTCCTCTGAACTGTTCCATGGGACGTGCCTCCCAACTTCGAAAGTCCTGATCCAGCTGTAGAACGACGCAGCATGGGAGTGACAGAAGCACTTCCGGACTTCTTTAGCAATGCTAGTTCAGTGGAAAGTCTAGATATCTCTCCACTCTTTGTGACGGAATCAGATTCCAATTTGGCCATTTGACTTCTCAATGTTGCAACCGTATTATCCATTTGACTTCTTAACGTTGCAATTGTATTATCCTTATTAGCATTGGACGTTTGTAGTTCCTCAATGTTCCTAGTAAATGCTTGTATTTTCCCATTTGCATGCTCAAGCTCTGCACATTTTCTCCTCAATTGCTCGGTCATGTCATGCTCCAGCTTGTTAAACTGGTTCCAAATAAAATTCTTTTCTGCCAAGAGGGCAGAGATCTCAGAATTTTTTTCTGAAGTAAGCTTCTCATTTTCTGCTTTAAGCCTTCTCACCTCATCTTCCCAAGCCTTTTTTCTTGTCTCTGCCTTTTCATTTGTTGCAGCCCATGGAACATCCTGTGAATCAAATTCAAACATCTTATCTTCTAGTTTTTCAATGATTACTTGGGAAAATAATAAACTAATAACTCGGAAAAGAAACGAGAAACAAATTCGCAAAAGAAAAATCAATTGAAACAACTTACATTTGTCTCGGAGCATTTATGAGAGAGGTAGTCAAACCATTCTCTGAAGTCCGCCAGTTCACTATCTGCGTCTTCTGCACTTTTTAGGTGAAAAGTAAGTTGCCAAATTGAATACTGGAGAGGTATAACTTAAAAGATCATATCTAAACAAGAATAATTAAGGCTACTGATACCCTGGGATGGGCAACAATTTTCAAGAGTAAAACCATTTAAAATAGCCTCTTGCAATAAAAATAGTTTCCATCATGTTTTCCTAGTTTCCTTTTGGTTTTATTGGTTTTGCAAAAACCCATTAAAAAAGAAGACCACTTAAGGGTCATTAGAAATTAAATTGGAACTGATCTGAGAATTTTATACATAAAGAAGCGCGTTTTGGTGTGTGTGTATCGGATATGTGGTTGCAGAACTTTATGATTACACAGAAACTCCATTCTTGGTAATTAAAATGCTCCACTTTGACAAGCTTGAGGATACACGAAAAGAAAGTTTAGTGTTCCCTGACATGAAATGCAAAGAGACATTTTAAGAACACGAGTTGAAATGTGTACCAGTGAAAGTGAGTCAGTCAGAAAGTGAGTCAACTAGAGGAAATAAAAGAAGTAACATGCTCTTTTTCCAGTCTCGGATTGAAAGTTCAACCACTCATGTCAAAGTCCCCACCCTGAGGTCTCTTCCCTTTATTTTCTCCTTCCCTCCCTCGTTCCCTCACATGACAGGAAAAAAAAAAGCATGAATGAATGCCATAAAAGACCATAATTTCTCTTTCCTAGACTCTATTTCCTTCTCTATCTTATTTCAGTTAAAGACATGGTTTGTAGAAGGAGAAAGTCAGCAAATAATCAGGGGATTGTATGCCATTCTACTTTCTTGGGGACCTTTATAGACTTCTGCAAATTGAATAACGTGCCGTGTGACATACTTTATTTCAGTGTTTGGTTTCTAGAAGTGTATTGAAAGAATTTAACTTATCTAAGTTGTTTCTATTCCCTTCCAATTTATATGACACATGCGCCACTAGTCTTGACACAACTGTTTCTACTAACTCTTAATTCATAACACACGAGCGCCACTAGCCTCGAGGATTTCTAAGTTATCAAAAGAAAATAATATCATTTTATACAACCTTATTCAGGGTTGGATTCGTAAAAGTTTGTTGAGAGAACCATACTGAATTAGAAAAAAGAAATTGTGTGTTCAAGCTCCACTATCAAATTGATTACCTTAAACAGCACCATAGTTCAGGCAGTGACACTGTACTTCATGGTTAAACCACAGCACAAAATAAAGGCAAAATAAGACTTATAAAAGTTATCAAAGGCAGTAAACACGAATTGCATCACCGTTACCCGGTAAAGAATGAAAGAAAAGGGCAACTTTATAGTGAAAATTATCATTCTTTGAACTCTCCATAGCTAGTGGTGGAGGCATAATTTTTACAGAGGGTTTCAAAATACGAATCTGCTATATATGCATAAAAAGTAATTTTAACCTTTTACATACAATGTTAAGGAGGTTCGCAAACCCCCTTGCCCCTACTGGGCTCTGCCCTGTGCATATCAATAAGAAATTCACTTCCAACCTTATTTTAAACTAAGTGCATCAGGAAGTAAAGGGGAAGGGAAATCAAGGTCCACAATTTGATCACATTTCCATCATATCATCCAGTTTCAGATAAACCAAACAATGCTTAGGGCAAAAAAAAAGCTATTTTTTTCTCAAATTTAACTCACCGAACTTCCTTTTGAACATGGCAACGTCTCGTTGCTTCAAACCAACAAAGAACTCCGATTTCGCAACCTCCAGCATGCGCTCCATCTCTTGAACTGTAAATTCTTTCTTCATCTGCAAACCCAATTATCCAAAGAACCCAAATTTAACAAAAAACCCTAATTCCAACGAATCAAAACCCTAAATAAAGTAAAAATTCAAAATTCCACAAGAAAATCAAAGTAACCTCATAGATTTGTTCTTGAAATCTATTAATATCAGATATCCATCGATCATTCTGCAATTTTATCCGATCTTCAAGTATCGTTCTCTCTTTTGCAAGGGATTCAAGCTGAGTTTGCTGTGATGTCAACATTTGAACTAAAGCGTTGAACACTTTGTTCCATTTCTCTCTATCCGATGAATTTTTTGCTGTTTTGGACTTCGCCATTGCAGATTGAAGCGATATTTAGAGTTTGTAGAAGAAAAAATTGTAATTTTCAGGGAGAAAGAGAGCGCAAATGGAGCGTAGGACCGTTGAGTTCGAAAATTTTCTCAACGGTTAGATACAGTAGCCTTTATGCTTTCTGAAACCGAGAGGCTTGGGCCTGGACTCGGGTGTTGAGTGTTGGGCTTGGGCTTGCTTCCTTTTGAGCCCTTGAAACCGACAGATCAGAATATATTTCATGATTTAGCTTAATAACGTTGGATTACTCGATAAAAGAAGAATTTTCACATATATCCACTCAAAATATCTTAATTATGACGCATAACTATAGTTTGGATAATTATATTTCGTAACTATAGTTATAACAATATTTGTATAATTCGCTCAATATTTGTATATATTTGTATAATTCACTATAAAATTCACAATTTTTGTATGTTTCGCTATACAATTCGCGCATAACATTTCTATAATTTGTTACACAATTCACAATAGTATTTGTATATTTCGCTATATAATTTAATTCGAGCACAATGTTTATATAAATCGTGCGAATTATACAAAACTAAAACTATAATTACAGCTAGATATTTGCCGCAAGCAGTAATTAATTCAAACTATAGTTATGTTACATAATTAACTATTATATGTTTGCTTATTTACATAATTATTTCAACTTACATTGATTTCAAATCCATTAAATAAATAAGAGGAAAAAATATGCTCTAAATTCATGACAAGTAAAAGTCATAATTGATTAGTATGTTTTCACGTTATATTTAATCAACTTATCATAGCATATGTATTTTATTATAGCATTTCATTATAACACTAAAAAATTCAAATAAATAATCTTATGATAGAAAAAAAATACTTGTAGCTTTATTTAATAAGAACCGGTCTCAAGTTGGATGACACTAGTATATCAAAAGTCTTTTATTTTTATTTTTTAAAGTTTGTGTCTCCAATAATATTATATCAAGTAAAACTTAGGGAGGTTGGAGTGGAGAAGTATCTTTCCTGGGTGGTCTAATTTGAAATAGATACAAATTTTCGGTTGGCATGAATAAATACGATTTGCATATAATATTAATCTTTTAATTACTATAGTTTAATATTCACGTAATAACACGTTGCAAAGATCACATCGTCATCCAAATGACACCTAATTACACGTTGGATATTAAGCCAGCTTTCACATCAATTCAAATTTTCAACGAAATTAGACGCTTAATTAAATATTAAAGAAAATCAACTTGGATAATTAATTATTATTTGTAGAAGAGTTTTGTCTATTTTATTTCCCTTGCGTGCCATATGTTAAAAGAGGGAAGTTAATTAAATATTAAAGAAAATCAACTTGGATAATTAATTATTATTTGTAGAAGAGTTTTGTCTATTTTATTTCCCTTGCGTGCCATATGTTAAAAGAGGGAAGTTAATTAAATATTAAAGAAAATCAACTTGGATAATAAATTCTTATTTGTAGAAGAGTTTTGTCTATTTTATTTCCCTTGCGTGCCATATGTTAAAAGAGGGAAGTTAATTAAATATTAAAGAAAATCAACTTGGATAATAAATTCTTATTTGTAGAAGAGTTTTGTCTATTTTATTTCCCTTGCGTGCCATATGTTAAAAGAGGGAAGATTCATGCAAATGAAAAAAAATCACAAAATGACTAAATTAATTTTATCGTTCAAAACAAGGCAAGAAGAACAACCCAAACAGGAAAAAAGAGAAAGGAACAAAGGAGTAAGTAGCAATAGAAAGCATGGAAATTGTCACAGAATGAATAAAACAAATTAAAATAAAACGACAATGAAAAGTTAAACATGTTAACATGATTTTTTTCAATCTCTAAAAGTAGATTATTTAATTTATTTTTCATGTTGTTGATTATATTTTTTTTACGAAAAATTGTCAGTAATTATATATCGACTTCTTAATGAATAAATAATTATTTATATTATTATTTTTTCTCATCAAATTACTAAGGTCGACTTTCGTCCTTGTTCGACAGGTGAATCTAGTGGTCAAGCTCTCATCTGACTTTACACTCAAGGGTCAATCTCATATCGCTTGAAAAAATCTTTGCACGCCTCTATTAAAGTTAGACTAAAAAAATTAAAAGATAAAAAAGGCTAAATTCTTTACAGAATATAAACGATTAACACATACATCCTTAATAAATTTACTATTTAAGAAAATTATTCAAATTCTCCGACATTAATTAATGATCAAAAAACACATGAATTACCTTTTTTTGGGGGAGTTTCACACTCAACTATTTATTACTTTTTCCCTATTTCAAATATTACTATATATATAGTAAAATTTTAGAACGCATTCTGACTATATTTTTACTTAAACTTTGAAAAATGCTGATAATTGAGATGATGACATGTATATTTTTTATTATTATCTCTTAGTACTAAAAGTAGCATTACTAATTAAATAAACTTATTAATTAAACGTTAAGAGATATAGGAATAGTACTTATTAGGTTACGAGAATCTGGGTATAATCGTTGTCACTAATCATAAGATCGTAATAATCGTTTACAACAACAGTTTCCTTGATCACTATTTACAATTACAACTAATCCATTGTCGGACACAGTTTGGTCGGAGATTACCCACAGAACTGTTAATCGGATATTCCCAGAAAATCCTACGTGTCAGTTACCATTCCATACGTCACAAGCACAAAATCTTACCGGCATATCCAGTCAACTAGTCTTTTGACCTTCATTTCCCGGTTCACTTTTTCTCACACAAGTTCTAACATAGTATATAGAGAAGGTCCATTGTGTCCCCAAAGTCTTTCTGGTGGTTCATGGTTGGTGTCTTTCTCGGAAACCTTAGATCTCACTGAAGTTCCCCGTCGCCGCCGCAGCCGCCGATAGCTTTGAGGTTGTTATTACCAGCTCCTAGGTTAATTTTCATTTGCTGTTTGTTTCGATGATATCGAGGTTTCTGCATTTGAGATTTTTCATTCTCTGCTGGTTTGAGTTTTTTGCTGGATTGATCAAAATATGAATTAAAAATAAATAAATAAATTGATAAAGGAAAAGAAAAGATCTAACAGTACTTTGACTTTGATTGTTTAATTAATTTAACGATTATGACTAATTAATTAGATAGTTATGTGTAATGAACTTGCTCTGGTTTTGCTGAAATTGTCTTAAACAGAACTTCTAGGGAATATCGCTTGTAAAGGAAAAATTAACAGAATGTTGCTTGCTTGCTTGATGATTTTCTGATCTGGTGTATATTTCAATTTAATGTATTTCTAGTGTAAGAGGCATTAATTGCACTCTTTATTACAAGTTGATTATAAGAATTACTTAATAAGTTGTGTTTCCTATGTTGCTGGGGCTCTCCAAAAATGTTGTTGAACCCCTTTGGATCCTTAAAAAGAAAAGTACTGTTTCTGGAGGATCCGAGACACACTTGTTTGACGTTTTTGAAGAGTCTGAATAACATAACTTTGAGTTTATTAAGCCATTGTTACATGGCCGAAATCTTAATAGTTTCTTATTCATTGGTGATGTGCAGATCTTTGGATTTGATTTCTTATTGTCTTGGAATTTTGGAAGTATCGAAAGATGCCTAGCCCTGTCGACGTGTCTCAAAATGGGAGTGCAAGGCACGCGGAAGCTGCTCCGTCCTTGTTTGAAATTGAGGAAGATTTGGCTAGATTGTTGGAAAGGCCAAGACAGGTTAATATTGAAAGGAAGAGGTCATTCGATGAAAGATCTTTCAGCGAAATGTCAATGACTCATTCACCCCCACGCCAGGTATACAGAAATTCGGATAACTCTTCTCGTGTTTTTGACAATATGGTTGGAGTGTATTCGCCAGGAAGGTGGTCTGGCATACAAACGCCCAGATCAACTTTCGGCTATGAGCCGCATCCTATAATAGGCGAAGCATGGGAAGCTTTGAGGCGTTCTATGGTTAACTTCCGAGGTCAGCCTGTGGGAACTATTGCTGCTATAGATAATTCTGCTGAGGAACTTAACTATGATCAGGTATATGGCTTACTGTTCTAGTTCTTAGTTCGATGCACGTTTGTCTTTATGGTTTTGTTGCAATTTAATATCCCATTAAGCAGGTTGATTATGTGCTTCAATGGAACTTCTTTTGATGAATGTCCTCTGGGAGTTGTTGCAGAGGTTTATTTGCATAATAAACAGAAAATGTAGAGTTCTTATGTCCAAACTATAGTTATCAGTGCATGATTGGTTTATGGTTGACTGATAGCAGGAGGTTGGGGTGTAGTATGCAGGCCTAGCTATGGAGTGAATGTGAGCTGATCTTGATTGACAAAATTGTTCAAATAGTTTCCACAAAAACTTATGTAGAGCCAGTGTTGTCAAAGGCGTGCTTAATCTCTGAAGCGAGACCCAAAACATGTTGAGCGCTTTACTCACTTAATGTGAGCTTTAGTGTCGTTATGAAGGTTCTAAGGTATTCTTTCCGTTGCCAATGAACCTCTTCTGAAGAGGCGACACTAAACAATCGACATTTCACTTTATTACACACAAAAAAATTCAATTTCTTTGTCCATATTTGTCATTCATGCTTATAACTATTAGTCTTGGACTAAACATATACATTTGTACTTTTTCTCCCCGTTGGGCCTTTTTTCATTTAAGACCACTCTTTATTTGCGCTTAAATCTCCAGTGAATCTTAGAACTTTTTGCACTGTTTGCTTTTGATCTAGAACCAGATTCTAGATGTTCTCAAGTGGTAAAACCAGCTTTTTGCTATGTATATTACTTTTTCATGCTTAACTGTCCAACTGAAATCCTTTCATAGTCGTCTTTCTCTATGTATATGACAACCATTCTGCTTGCGCGTTGCAATTCTGACTTAAAAATTTGGCAGGTTTTTGTCAGAGATTTTGTCCCCAGCGCTTTGGCATTCTTGATGAATGGTGAACCTGATATAGTAAAAAACTTTCTTTTGAAAACCTTGCGCCTCCAATCTCGGGAGAAGAAGATAGACCAGTTCAAGTTGGGAGATGGAGTTATGCCTGCAAGTTTTAAAGTATCTCATGACCCTGTTAGGAACTATGAGACTATAACGGCAGATTTCGGTGAAAGTGCTATTGGCCGAGTTGCTCCTGTTGATTCAGGCTTCTGGTGGATTATTCTACTTCGTGCATACACAAAGTCTACAGGGGACGCATCTTTGGCTGAGATGCCAGAATGCCAAAGGGGTATAAGGCTGATTCTTGAATTATGTCTTTCTGAAGGTTTTGATACATTCCCAACGCTGCTGTGTGCTGATGGATGCTGTATGATCGATCGTAGAATGGTTAGTCTGATGTACTGCTATCCACTCTTAATTGTTTTTTAACTGGACCTGTTTTATGGTCCTGTCTTGTATTCTGTTTATTGCATGCTTGTTTTCTACTTATTGTTACATGATGACAGTGATTTTTCAGTTGTTCTTATTCTTGATATGAGATATCTATCAACTGTTACTTTTAGAATGGCATAATTTACAAATGTCTATATATAATCTGTCAAATTTTGGTTAGCCAAAAGACTTATTAAATACTTGATTTTCTATTTCTTATTACATAATGACAGTGATTTTGATTCCGACTTAAAGACTAAGTTAGGCTTCGAATAGGAGTTCTGCTGAGATGTCACATCCTTTGCTTGAAGTTAAGAAATAGACAGAATGTGTTCTGCTAAAAGTTAGCAGGAAGCTGAGCTTTGTCTCGCTTTTTGGCTGTATACATGTAGTATCTTGCTTTTGATATCTGTTGCCATTTGTTGTCTATTGTGTTTCAGTTATCACATTATTTCGCTGTGCTATGTACTGCTTTCCTTATTAATTGACATGCTTTCTTCACTGCCGTATTTCCTTTCTCATAACTACTTTGATTTGCTGCACTTTGAGGCGAAGGTCTCTTAGAAACAATGTGGAGGTAGAGGTAAGTTATGCGTACACTCTGCCCTCTGCCCTCCTCAGACTCCATTAGTGGGAGCACATTGGATCTATCAGAAGATTGTTTAATTCTAAGCCTTTCATCTTGTACTCTTTCGCATATTCTCTTTTGCTCTGTTAAATGAATTTTGTACGTCTTAAAATTCTCAATTACTGCAGTTCAACTTCCTTTAAAATATCCACTACTCACATGCTATAAAAACTTTGTTTCATATTGTTCCCAGGGTGTTTATGGTTATCCTATTGAAATACAAGCACTTTTCTTTATGGCCTTAAGATGTGCCTTGCTTCTTCTTAAACACGATGAAGAAAACAGAGAGTGTTGTGATGCAATAATCAAACGACTTCATGCTTTGAGCTTTCACATGAGAAGTTACTTTTGGCTCGACATTAAACAACTGAATGATATATACCGCTACAAAACGGAAGAATACTCTCACACTGCTGTAAATAAGTTTAATGTGATGCCAGATTCCCTCCCAGAGTGGGTTTTTGATTTCATGCCAAGTCGTGGTGGTTACTTTATCGGAAATGTTAGTCCTGCTCACATGGACTTCCGTTGGTTTTGTTTGGGTAACTGTATTGCAATCTTGTCATCTTTGGCTACACCTGAGCAAGCTTCTGCCATAATGGATCTCGTTGAATCGAGATGGCAAGAGCTGGTTGGAGAAATGCCGCTGAAAATCTGTTATCCCGCTATGGAAGGTCATGAATGGAGAATTGTAACAGGATGCGATCCTAAAAACACTAGTTGGAGCTACCACAACGGTGGAACTTGGCCAGGTTATATTTTCTTCCTACTTATATAATACCAAAAGTACTTGAATCTATTTAACAGTAGTTTCCTATTTCATGTCTCAACGCGATGACATATATATCTGTCTACCTTTTGTTAGCTTAACAGGTCTCCCTATGTTCCATTTTATGCATCAATCTTGCCTTTATAGTCTATTCCAAAAAGAATGATGTCTTTCTATATCTGGAAACAATTTACGATCAACTCCCATTTACCCTCAATGATACGGTTTTATAGCCACAAAAAATGTCATGACATGTTTAAGATCACGTGTTAAACTCTCTGCTCAGTCGAACCTTCACCTAAAATGAAATAGAGGGAGCACCATTCATGTTTTTCACTGTGATATTTCTACTAGTTTATGCTAATACTAATTTGCGTGGTCTTGTGTCTAGTTCTTCTGTGGCTCCTTACTGCAGCAGCTATCAAGACTGGTCGACCCCAAATAGCACGACGGGCCATTGAACTGGCTGAATCGCGTTTACTAAAAGATAATTGGCCAGAGTATTATGATGGAAAGCTTGGTCGATTTATCGGAAAGCAGGCCCGTAAGTTTCAGACATGGTCCATTGCTGGTTACTTGGTAGCTAGAATGATGCTGGAAGATCCATCTCATTTGGGTATGATAGCACTTGAAGAAGATAAACAGATGAAGCCTACCATGAAGAGATCTGCTTCTTGGACCTGTTAATATCCTTGTACACATATTTTCATTCAAATGACATGTTTTTTTTTTCCTTTTTCTTTTTTGGCAATTCGCAAAAACTCTTTTAGTTTGTCGTATAAACAATGAATTTTCTATGAATTGGTTACGAGGTTGTACACTCGTTTTTCCCCAGTTAATCTGGTTTTCGTCTAAGGGTGTTCGTGGAATGCCAATAGATGTGTTATGTTAGTTGAGCTACTAGGTTATGCTACAGTTACTTCTTGAATATAGATTCTTTAGATTGTACAACCATTGTATCTTTCATGTCACGGACAAAACCATAGATTTGGAGGTGGAAGATGCTTGCCATTCGAATGACCCCCTCTTGTCCATGTTCACAGAATGTCTCCCAACTTTTTCTAATTTCAAATGGTCGCACTTGCCATCGAGTTGGGTCACTTAAGGATTTGCTCAATACCTAGTGAAATTTCACACGTAGGGTCTGAAAAGGGTAAAATGTACGCAAACCTTACCACTACTTTAGAGAGGTAGCGAGGCTGTATTTGTCATCGTATACTTGATATAACAATAAGAGAATTAGCAAACATTGAAGGGGATGATGCCTATTCAAATTCCAAGGGCAATTCATGTTGATGTTAGAAGAGCTATTCACACCTCCAGAGCAACAAAAGATAAGAACGTATTTACATAATTCAAAGAACTTTATAAGAAACAAACTTAATATCAGAACTGTTACATGTTTGATGGAACACCTAAATCTTTTTAGACACCCTTAAACGAATCATACATAAACACATCTGTGTATTGCCTCAATGACTGAAACATCAAATTTGTGCCACTGGATTATGACATATCATTGGCACATAAAAGCATTGTCAATGTATAAATTTCACGCAAGTGAATGAAGAATCTCATTAGGACACTCCAATCGTAAAGAAATTTGTCGAGTCTACTCCGCCAGCTGAGAGTAAAGTTTACTGTCCCTCAAGGGTACCAAGTGCCTCCTTTAGAAGCTTCTGAGCTTCTTCCCTTCTCCTATACAAACAAATAGAAACCAATATCATGACTTAATATCATATTATTCAGGGTAAAAAGATAAGAGAAAGAATTAAACATTCTATGTCAAGTCCAACAACTCGTTAATTTGTGTATTTTATCAGTGTAACAGTAAATACATCTCTCTTTTCATTTTGTGAGGTAGTTTGATATAGTAGTTACTAGTTACATATGTTATCTGCATTACTGGAAGTGACTGAAGTGGCTTAAAGGTAAACTGTGTTTTTTCACTTACAATCTGTTTGTTGCGGCACACCTATGAACTCATATAATGAACTCTCTAGTTTTCATCTAATCTAATGAAGGAAGAAGCTAAATATATATGACAAGCATGTAAACTACATCATACCGCTTGATATCCTCTATCGCTTGTTTACGTCGTTGTATCTGAAGCTCTAGAATATGGATAAGTGTGGCTCGAGCCTGTAAAAGAAAGAAACTAAGGTAAATGATAATTGAGATTATCTATCTTCTATGGCCACGCTAAACTCGGTAATATTGGGACACTTGGATTCACCAATTGATCACCTGGTGAGGACGCAGAGAATTGAGTAGGTGGTGCAAGTTCTTGAATATCAGAGATATCTCTTCCACTCTCCTGGCGTATTGTGAAGGGCGCTCCACAAGAACATCAGCAAGCTCCAATATATGTAGCTGCAATTCTCGGTTAAGTGCTCTTAGTTCTTTCTTGAAATCTGTAACATGAATCAGCAGAATAAGAAGGAAAACTTTTCTGATAAGCCACAAAATAGCACCTAAATTGGTCTCTGGCAGCATCCTGTATGCAGCATCATCCATTAACAGGGGACATCATGGCACATCCTTTCAACTATGGAATTGATTCTGCAATTAACTTATGCAATGTATA
>DF357718.1:89011-121104 GCA_000787875.1 Solanum virginianum | reverse complement strand
AGGATACTTGGTTGCCTATCTTTTGTCTAAGACTTTAAAAAACCCAAAGGGCTCCAACCTTATAACTATTGCTATATGCGACATTACATCCTAGATCCTGGCAATCAATAAGCAGTTTCTAGAGGACATGAAGTTCTCATTAGAATTCCCTATTCTTCATTCTGGTCAGTGGCTCGGGAAAAGAGAACAAAAATGATTAGAAATACAGATTAACCTTGTAGAGAATATTTACTAGGAATGAGGAAGGAAATAAAAACAAGTTTCATGTTCCATGCAGCCTCATATCTAAAATGCAGGACCATATATAAGGTACAAATATGTGTATACATATTCTTAAATTCTTTTAACCATAGAGGTACAAAAAATATATCACAGTCGGAACAAATACGGCTTTTTGAAACTAGCTGTGAGCATTACCAACATTAGGCCCTTTTGGGTATAATTGACGCACACCCTGCTCTTCCAAATTTGGGAGGACATCATCAGTCTGCACAAATGGCAATGGCAAAACAATACTGAGCAAACTTGTACATAGTCATCTAATACAAACCACAATGAACAACTTGACAAACAAAATTCACAAAATACGAGCACATGGAGGAGTGTCCAGGAAAAGATATTCTAGATAAACATGCATTCCAGTTCAATATAACATGAGATAAAGGTGAGAATGTAAACGGAAACCTCATTCATATTTCAGAATAGATAAAATATAAGTCATTGCCAATGGAATATCTCACTGAACCTCATCTTAGCATTAGACATTTCCCCCTATAATCTCTTGTATTTTGTTTATGCACACAGAGAATTCAATTCATACCTTTACACCAAAAGCAATATAAAGTATATCAAAGGGAAGAAATTGAGAATGTGATTCAATCTTAAAAATCAAAACCAAACCTTCCGTTAAAGAGCTACCCAGAACCTTGCATGGGCCTCATTATACATTCATACACCCACATTAAGCACAAGTAAGCAATTGGGTATCATTACTTTTTCTATTTTGGGGGAGGATTTCTAAAGGGGTAGAGGAACAGGTGAGAGACTTTACAGTGTAGTTGCTACCAAAGAGGACATAGGAACAGGTGAGAGACTTTACAGTGTAGTTGCTACCAAAGAGGACATAGGTGCCCTCAATTGGAGGGGGAGGTTCCGGAGCAGACTTGGGGTCTTGAAGATAGTCCTTGTACAGCCTGTAAAATGGAGGAGGTGGTGGGTATGCCGCTGTCGACATCTGATTTCACAGAAGCAGTGTTCTTTTCTTCTCTGTCCCAATAATAATTACACTAAGACAGAACCAAAGCTCTTTCAAAGGGCAGTTACAAGGTTTTTTTCCGACCAAAAATGGTGACTTCTCACAGTGTTGAGTTGACACTTGGACGAGAAATATCAGATCTCTGCACCCACTCTGCAGTAGTTTATTTTTGACGGGAGCACCTTAAACTAATTTGTAGTTTGGTCCACACATAAGCTACAATTTTGGACTTCTACCAGCTGCAATACATAAAGGCAATAATTTCAAAAGTCGGGAGGGGCCAAAGTATCAAACAAGTTTATGATATACAATCTGAAGAAAGGAGAACTAAGTGTATATTTGAACTAGAAGAATGTTCATTCAAGTAACGGAGAAGATACCCATGTCACATGTGTAACTGTCATTAGAGTAGTTTGTGATACTTTCTAGTGTTAGTGACTGTTCAGTTTTGTCATGATACTTGTCTTTTGGTGCATCCAAATTCTCACCATGATATTAAGCAGTTCACATCTTCTGTTTCAAAGATTTCTCATGGAAAGGCTATTTCAGTGTTCAATGATTATTATGGTAACTGTGTAATTCCAATATTCGCTGTAATAGGAAGTAGAAAGGTAGAGGCAGGTCAAAAAAGAGCTAGGAGGAGGTAAATAAACCGACCACTACACAACTTCAACTTACTAGAGACATGATCCTATATAGGAAGGTTTTGAGGTTGAGGACTAGGATAATTAGGCTAGCTTCAGCTTTAGTTCCAGGCAAGGGCAGTGGCTTTAAGCCCAAAAAACAAGGGCTTCAAAATTACAAATCCTCCAAAAGGATCAACCCCCAAAATTGGAAGCTCAAATACAAAAACATATATGTCCATCCGAAGACGCAGTAAAATAATAAATTCGACTAAGAGGCAAGATTAAACGAAGAAACCAAAGCACTGAGCAGAACAGTGAATGAAAAATAAGAAACAATTGTAGAACTCACCAGAAAACGAAGAAGACGGAAAAAAAAAGCGGCAACCGGCGGCAACAAAGCAACCGGCGGGACTCTAGTGAAAGGGATTTAATTTGGATCTAAAGGCCTAAAGAGTAGAGAGTCAAAAGGGCCAAATTTTGGATCAAAGAGCTGCTTTATTTATTGGGCTTGGGCTTGTACATATATCCAAAGTCCAAAACTCGTGTTAATTTTTTTTATTTTTTATTTTTATTTTCCGAAATGATGGTTTTTTAGGAGCATAAATAAATTGCAAAGAGATATTAATCTAAAATACTATTGATAATTTTAGAAATGAAATTAAGAGGTATTTATTACTATGTTATTCAATTTTTCTCTATCATTTGCTCGGACTTTTCAAAAATATTTCTTCTTAAAAAATGCAAGATCCGATACGCATCCATCGATATTTTTAAGAGCCCAACCATCATAGTCTACCAATATCTAAGATTTAGGTTGGTACATATTTTGGCAATTGGCACTATAACTAATTTTGTAAGATCGTTTAGTTGGAATAAGTTATTTCGAGATTATTTATTCTGAAATAAGTTATTTCATGGGATGGATTATGTTATTCCATGCATATGAAATAACTTATTCCATACTAAAGTATAAATAATAAGAGAATGAAATAAGTTATTTCATAGAGATAAATTATTTTACTCCATGCATATGAAATAACTCATTCCATACTAAAGTATAAATAATGAGATAAACCATTCAAAAATTACATTATAGCTCCAACCAAACGTAGGACAAAATAATTTAAAATATAATTTTAAAATTATTGTATTTCATGTCTCACGTCAAACTTTAGATACACTTTGAAAACGAAAAAGTATACAATACAAACAAGAAAAAAGAGAGAGTTACCTAACTTTCCAGAACAATCACGTATTTCAATCTATTTTAAGTTTGTCAAGACTAAAAATTCCAAAGAATTCAAGAAAATTCGAGCAAAAGTTTCCAACTTATTTAATAGCTTCAAAAAGCATACAAGTCATTTATTATTACACATTTACAAAAAGAGAAAAAAGACAACTTATAATCAAATCCATTTCTTACAAATAATTAAATGTAATTGAATACATTTTCAACTAGTAAAGGGAAGGATAAATTTGTCATTTCACAATCCCTTTCAACTGAATTACTCTCAACTTCACGCATCATTCATGAAGCACTCCCAGCGCCAGAGAATCAAAATCATTACCCTACGTGGGCCCCTCCAGAAAAGTATTTATAATCATTAAATAATTCGCCGTATTATTACTCAATTAATCGCCGATCTTTTCCAACATGTACACGCTGGCGTTTTAGGTAAGAAGTATTTTTGCCATGTAGATGACACGTGGACTCGGTGGAGCTTTTGATCCAACGGCTGAGAAAATCCTGTTTTTATTGTCCGTAGAATCGCGACGACGTAATAATATAAAATAAAAAATATTCCTTTAAATACGCAAAGAAAAGAAAGAAAAACAGTGTAACTGATAGTTATATATTTTTTTTTTTTATACGAGTGTGTGAAATCTTCAGAGAATCGGGTAATCAAAAACCGAAAGCTTCGTTTTTTCCGTTTGTTAAGCAGAAATATTCTCAGCTCTCTAATCGTTACTATTTGGGTAAATCAAAATTTATTCTTTTTCAGTTATGAGTTGTTGCAACAGATTGTAAGCTGGATTGGTATTTTCATGATTCTTCTGTTGTTTTTATGGAAATGAGTGAGTTTCCTTTGTTTCTGGATTTTGAATTTTGTTTTGGTCGATCTGGGGTTCTGTTTTTTTCTGAAGAAAATGTACATTTTGATCCAGATAATCCGATATGTTAATCTGTTTTAATGGGGTTTGGTTGATGAATAGAGATGGTACTGTAATGGGGTTAATCTCTTCATGGGGTTGATTTTTTTTTATTTTTTTTAATTAAGTACTTTGCGTGTGTGTTGTCTTTCTCTTTCTCTCTCTTTTTTCTTTTTGGGGTTGATGAGTACGAGTGTGACAGACTACAGTGTGAGAGCGGCTTTATTATGTGAAGAAGAACCCGATTCGTTGTACATAAAGGACCAAATTCACTTTTCTTCTTCTTCCTTTTTTCCCCCTTCTCGGAGCTCTTTTAATGTCAGTACTGTAAAACCCAAAAGCCTCTAATGTTGTAGTTTCGGTTTTTTTGGGGGATTCACTGCCAAAAGTTCTGAAATTTTGGAGGTTTGATGAATTGTAGCTGGGGCTGGGAAAAAATTGTTTTCAAGAGGTTTGTTGCAGATATTTGTTTTTCCAGAAATGGACAAGAAAAAAGACGTGGTATATTTTTTTAATCTTATTTTTTCGTCTTCGAATTAAAATGAAGCGGTTACTAAACAACAAAAACCATCAATGCGTCTGCTGTCTGTTTCTGCAAAAATATTCTTATTCTTATTTCATCTGTATCTGGCTTTTGATGTTTGCAAGGTCGAGTAACGCGTGTCGTCTTGTATTCCTCCTTTTCTCCTTTTTCCTTTTTGGTTACCTGTTATGGTTCTTTATCTTCCTTTTTGTTTTGATTTTTCTGTTTTTCACGAAAATTCGCTGATTATATTACTGGGTTTTGCTCTGGATGCTTAGATTTTAATGGAGGAAATGTCAGAATTGTGAAAAATTGAAGAAATCGAGCGGTGCTGGTGAAGTCTAATCCAGTATGAACAACATTGAAATGGGTTGTTTAAAGTCTGATGAGAACGATGAGATTCATCCCGATGTTTCCGTACGGAAACGGTTTAAGTTTCCCAAAAAGGTTTGACATTTTAGCTCAATTTAAACATTATAAATAGTGAATTGGTTTGTTTATGAATAACCCATTTTGGATTTGCAGTTTTTTGATGAGTGTAATGGAGTAGATCATGCTTCTGTTCCTCGGAGAGTGCGTTCAGGTTTGTATTTTGCTGAATTGAATTTGGAAATTTTGTGTTCGTTGGAGCCCAGTGCTTGGAAGTGGTTGTGGCGGAGGTAGCACTTTTGGAAGGATGTTCATGCTTTTGGAATATGGGCGGGTGATTTTTGTATCAACGTGTTTAATAATCAATAATTGATATGTATCAAAATATCTATATTTAACCTATATATATTCAAAAAAAATTCAACGAAGCCCCTTGGAAGTGGGTCACTTGTTGCTTTCTTTTATAAATTATAGTAGTAAATTCCTTTTCTTTCTTTTTAAGCATGAGATGATTCTGTATGTTTTTAAAAAATAAATTTTGGAATCACTAAAAAGTACTTAATCTGCAATCTGGGTGAAATGGTTCTTGTTTGAGTTAAACTTGGGACTTTCAATTGATTGTAAGTTGTTTACGCCGACTTCTGTTAAGAGAATTCCTTACCTTTTGTAGTTATTAAGAAGAGAATTCGCAAGCCCATCTCTCCACCTTTGCCGATTTCTAAAAAGGCGAATCGCATGTCAGATGGAGCTGAAACACAAAGGAAATATGTCAACAAGTCCAAGATTAATTTGGTTAGAGACTTGTAAATTTTGAAGCTTTTTCCATTTAGTAGTTCTTTTTGCCTCTATGGTTCAGTTCAATGGAAAATTTTCATCTGCGATAACGAGATTTATATGCAGACTCATTGTGGCTCAAGTCGGTCTATAAAGGAGGAGCTTGACGGCCCAATCACCAAAGATGAAGAAGAAGTGGCTGAAACCTTGTATGCTTTGGCTGGTATGATCCCGGACACTGGCACCTTGAGCGAAAGCAAAATAAATAGTCAACTTCCGGAAGTGAAATCTTTGGACTTACCAGAGTCTGAGACTTCTATGATTGCAAGAGGAGGTCTGCTTGTTACTTCTTTGTTTCTGTGTTAGTATCTTCCATCATTGGTCATTTGCCGAACTAATTATATTTCACAAATCGTGTAAATTATATTTCACAAATCGTGTAGTTGTAATAGCAGAGCAGGATATAAGGACAAGCAGCTCCCAATTCAGTGCTGAAGCTTTGAAGCAGTTTCCAGATGTAGTTGTTTCTGCTGGAGAAGCTGTTAAATCAAAATCATTTGATGACGCTTCCCGGTGTGATACATCCGTCAACACGGAGCAGCTCGAAATTTCACGCCAACCAGTAAGTTTTATTTGGACATTTATATTCCTTGGTTAATATGTGACGTAAATGCTGATCTTACGGTTCTGTAATTCAGGTTGTTGCTTATCAAGCCAACCAACAAAACACACACAAGGAGAAAAGGAAAAATGGTAAATGTATAGTTGGCAAGTTTTGAATTTTCTGATGACTGGTTGTAATATATCAGAGACAATGCCATCCAAAATCATGTGTTTATATCTACACTAACAGAAATGTTGTTTTGGTGATCAGGTTCATTGTTGTGGCCAGGCTTGTCTGCAGTAGGGTCGTCTTGTTCCGGCACACTTGATTCTTCACCACAGTAATTTCCCATTCCTTACTGCACTCTTCTTGCCTATAAATATTGTTTGATCTCTCATGCACCGAGTAATGATAGGTCTCCAATTGCCAAATTTCCTGTCTGGAGTAAACAACAAAATATTATTTTAAAAATCCTATAAATATTGTTTGATCTCTCATGCACCGAGTAATGATAGGTCTCCAATTGCCAAATTTCCTGTCTGGATTGGAAGCACCGACTCTGATCTTCAACAAGCTCAAAATGCGAGATCTTGTCTCCCAACTGCGAAGGTGTTTTAGCACTTCGATATGGCTTGCAGTTACTCCTATGTACTTTGTTCCATTCTGAGCAATTATAGGAAGACTCATTTGATTTGATTATGCAGGATTCTCTAGTTCCACTTGATTTGAGGAAGTCATTTAAGAGGTGTGCTGCTCATTTTTATATAAGTCAGCTGACTAAAGTCTTACAGACTGCGGTAAAAGGCGACACAGTCTCCTCACATCCTTCTGAGTCTTCATCTCCTGATGGAGTGAAGCAAGAGCCTTGTCTAATTCAGAACAGCCCAACTGGAAAGGTAAATGATATGCATGGAATTATTTCTACTGGGAGCGTTGCCTCTACTGCTGAGAAGAATCCAACTGAAGTTAGAAATGCAATCCTTTTGCACAAAAGACTCCTCCAAGATCAGCAAGAGGCTTCTGCTACATCTGGGTTCAATTCTTCAGTAAAGCAGGTTAATTATATTCAGTAATGTGTGATATTCTTCATTCATACACGATAATAATCCATTTTCTATTGCAGAATGCAGATTTCCTTTCATTGTCAGCTGGAAGTTATGTGATGAAAGGCACTAATGGTGCTACTATTGCTGGTCCTAACCTTGAAACGCCCGTAACCTCACAGAAACATCCAACCCTGCATTTCTTGCTGCCCCAGAATGGTTATTCATCTGCACCTTTCCGTTACCATCCTGCATCAGCAGCAACTCAGCAGGTGACTTCTAATTAGAATTGCTTTGCTGCATTTGAAACATAACTAGTTAGTCAGATTCTCAACTTCATCATTGTTAAGATACTGAACATTCTTTAAGTTGATTTCAGCCTTTCGAAATGTGCTTTCACTTCACTGTTTTTTGCGTTTTTGCGAACCACGAGTAAATAGATTATTTTACTCCTCTTTATGTCTAGTATCAGGATGAGAACAGTGTAGATACATATGCTGAAATCTTGACATTTGGTGCTAGGAACAAATGAAACAACATAATGCCAGTCGTAGTTTAGTACTTAATCTGCAATCTGGGTGAAATGGTTCTTGTTTGAGTTAAACTTGGGTCTTTCAATTGATTGTAAGTTGTTTACGCCGACTTCTGTTAAGAGACCCCCCCCCACACACAAGTACATATCTACATGTTCATATACAAAACTTGCATTAGATACACTATTCTGCTTCCAACATAGACCTTATCCCCTTTCTCCTTTTTTGGAATGTTTGGGTAGTGTTTGTAGTGAAATTTTGTCATATATTGCATTTTACTGGTCGGTACATTATAAATGATTCACGAGTATGTGGTGAGACTAATTTATACATTTTTTAGAAGATTAAAACAATTCTTTTGTGGCTATATGCAGGTTCTGCTGCCTCCATATCTGGGAGGTGCATCAATTTGTCCGCTAAGAGAAGCTACTATGGCCTTACCAAGACAAATGTCTCAGCAGAATGAACTACAAAACGCACATTTCGCTGCTCAGTACAAATTTGGTGGAGTGCCTACATCACAAATGCGTGACTGGCAAAATGGAGGGCAACAAATGCCTATCTTTGGACCTTCTCAAGCTCAATTTGCAGGTTCTTCTTCCTCCATGGAAGCACTTCCTTCCAAGTATGTTCCACCCTTGTTGAACGAGCAAGAGCTTATGTCCATTTCTACATCACGGGCTACTTCAAGGATCAGAGGAGGACAATATTACAGTTTCCCATCTGGCTTGGAAGGAAGCGGACATGGACTCTATCCCAATAATGTCCCTTCTTTGCAACTTCTTTGCAATGATCGTCGTTAATACTGAGCCATGGCACCATGTCGCCATGTCCAAAGATCAGATCGGACCTCCTGCAAATTATAATTGATTTATTCTTTTGTTTGCTTATGCATGAGTGTAGATGCTGAATATCAGCCACACAAACAAGAGAGGATATAGTAAATTTCGTCTCCCTTATTATCGCTTTGGCTTACTCAATTCTGTTTCAGTTTCAATTAATTATAAAGGAACAACTTCAGAAATGGTTGTTGGTTTTAGCTTAGATGGTTATCGCTTTGGCTTACTCAATTCTGATTCAGTTTCAATTAATTATAAAGGAACAACTTCAGAAATGGTTGTTGGTTTTAGCTTAGATGGATCCTATGAAAAGAAAGTGCATCTGTGTCTGAGAAGGTAATTGACTTGGAACACATGTATTACTACACAAAAAGAAGAATGGCAATGAAAATATTTTGATGCTGCTTTAAATTTCTTTCAGCAACATATTCTATCAGATGTGTCAATATAGGGTGTGTTTGGTGTTCGGTCTGTAAACAACAAAATATTATTTTAAAAATGTCTATATGGAATAATATTCCTTATTTTTGCTAGAAATTATCTGAATTTTGGTACACGTTGGAGCTTAACAGAAGTTGACCTCAAGTATGATGGCCTATAAAATAAAGAAATTACGTATCGTAATACTAATAATCATTTTTCCTACTTTCAACTGCGATTTAGCTTCTGGTATTGACAAAAGATAGAGATATTCATACTTAAACTTGCAAACTACCTTTAAATGTATGAATCAATAATCTTGTATATAAAAATAAAATGAGGCACAATAAAATGAAGGTATCAACGGGATACAGAATCACTAATGCAGTAAATACAGCCAGCCACAAGAGAAGTGCAGGTCATGAAGGCAAATGAAAAAGTGTGTGTTTTGACTCTTGAGCAAGCACAGAAATCTTCACTCCTGCTTTTCCAATTCTCCCATTCTCTCGATAATTGCCTGGCGTATAAAAAAAGGATGTTGAGTGCGCAGTCATACAATATAATAGAGTCGGGCAGTATCAAATATGTATATCAACTTCTTTTTTTCCAGTGGACAGGGCGTGAGAGATGGGAACGAAGGAATCTGTATACAAAACCAAAACATCTTCCTTCTCATGGATGAGGGACAAACACCACCTAATATCTAGTTACCCGGCTTCAGCAGAAAATGTTCGTGCCACTGCTAAATATGCTTTTCAAAATCAACAGAAAGAAAGTGGCATGTACATGTCCATATATGTATATATGTGTGTGCGTGTATCAAAAGATAAAAAGAATTGGCCAGCTGCAGGCCACACTTCTGGGGGCAAGAGGTGATTAGGGTAGCATATTTCTTACCCTCTTACTTGTTTCCTGGAGCTCCCCAGCAAGAATAAACTCGTCTAATATCAGATATACCTGCAGAGGGAAGAAATTGATCATCAAAACAATGACTTGAGATGGTGGCTATCGATCATACTAACGAAAACATATTTCTTCACTTTTAGCAAGCTGGTGTTTTGAGTTGGTGCACAAGATCAGGCATGCCAACAATACAAGTTTCTCCTTGCCATTTGATTCTTTGTTGAAAGAATGATTACACCAGTGACCAGTCTAGAGAAACCTAAATTCTGGCTTATTATAACACGCCTAAAGCTAAGTTTTGTGAAAATCAGAAGATTTATGATTTACAGAGAGGAAAGCCCAACTTCTAATAGTAAAATACAAGCAGCGATGAGGAGGAAATATTTCGAGTTTTCATGCAGGACATGATGCTGATAATATTTACAGATGGAATATTGGATGGAGGATGAAATACACTTGTATCAATCATCAAATGGGACAACGAAAAGGCCTTGGATACCACTCATTGCAGTCCCGACCAATTTCTACCTTTAAGAATCTTAACTTTGAAACCATGTTAAATCTAGCAGTGAACCATTTCTTCACAGAATAATCAAACATTTGTTTCTTCTACTTCATTCGATAGACTTCATTCTCTGCCTAAAACCATGTTCAACCATGGAAGGGTGCCTCATGGAGCTGATGAAAAGTAATATTCAGGTTATCTTTAAGATGTAGTAGACCCAGGGAAGTCAGTAATTCCTACTTGTGCTACTTTCATGCAGAACCAAGGGGCATATAAAGTAATTGAGTAGAACCCAAGCTACAGCACTAAATAGGTCTGTAACTTTATAAGGTTCAACTAAGGATTTGATGACCAATACCAAGTTGGAAAGCCAACACAAAAATCTAAAAATACAATAAAATAAAGCAACATTTAACAGGCATCTTAGAAGATTCAATGAGAATATGATTGATTTACAACCAATGAGAGGATCATTGTGCCACAACAGGGTTGCAGGAAAAGAAAAATACTACAAACTGTGCTGCTTCTGTAAGTACTAACGTTAGATGAGAGATGTCTAACCTTGTGGAAATTGAAAACCAAATCCAATTCACAGACATTGCTGAAAAAGTGATCCAAAATCTCCACAAACAAGTGGATGGACTCCAAATAAGCTAACTCGTTGTCGGTGATATCAACACAAAGTGAGAAAAATAATCCTGCATATCTTCTGTATATTACCTTGTGGGTACGGAACTGCGAAGAGGAGATCACAAGCAGGAGGTAGTTATTAGTGACTTATCAAGGAACATATCTTCACAAAAAACTGAAAATTAATAGTGACTCAGCCAGATATGTAAATCTCATGCAACCTATTATTGAAGTAAGTTGAGCAGTTCATCATTTAAAAAGAACTTCACAGGATCACTTCTTTCATCAATACTGCTGAGGTCTCAGCACAAAAGGTATTGATTTCCCTTTCATTATTCACTTCCATTGTTTCCATCTTATTTTACAATATATTATACACAAGTTCAAGCCTCAAACCTCGAACTTGTTTTCTCTCCCTTCCTTTGTTTTACCCACCCTTACAATTCCAATCATTAACCGCTTATTTCAGAAAAATTATCTGCTTTCCGATACCTTGCTTTGTACAATTTGTCACTGAGAGTTTGCAAATAGTCGGCTATGCTCTTATGAAGCATCTTGACAATTACTCAACAAAGTTAAAATGCAATGCATCTTTTATTCCCTTTTTTCTTTAAGAAATCAGATCAGGAATATAACAGCAATATTGAAGCCAAAATTAATGGATAAAAAGTGGTCGGTAAATGATTATCAATATATCCTCTTATTCATGCACAAGCAAAAGGGAAAAGGCTCCTCCTTCTTGATCCTTCCTCCCCTCCACTCTCCCTTCCAACCTCTAAGTCTTCTAAAGCCAAGTGATTGAATTTGGAAACAACATGGATATGGAAAATTGCCTCGATAACAATTTCATACTCATCCATAACATACTCTACACAATTAACTGTTCTTGAATCCCCTCCTTATCCTTCAATCATTTCACAAAGCTATTCCTTTGATACAAGTGGAACAAGTATTTAAGATGCAACGGAAAACAAATATGATGAACCCTATTGATATTACTTCACCAAAAATGTGAAACATCATATAATAATGTGCTGGCTTACAGACAAGGAAAGCAAAATAGTTCTCTACCTAAAGGACATCGTTCACTCACACTATAAGATAGTTAAACATCAATACTTTAAGGAAAATAAAGACTAAAAAGTTTCCACATTGTCTTAGCACAATTGCAGCAAATTTGCATTATATGGTGTTCAGTAGATCAAAAGGAAAACAAAATAAAAACATACAACTACATTTTCCCCAAGCTGATCAAGTTAAACTCAATTTCATAGATATGAAAGGGCTTTCCTCAACTGAAATTAAAGATTAAGGACTTCATTACCTCGACAAAGTTGGTGAATTTGGGATCTCTATTCACCACCAACCGATGAACCTACATACACCAAATTGACCATATAATCAAAACCCATAATCCCAAATCAACAAATTCACATAATCAAAGCAAAAATACCTCGTATTCCACCTTGTGCTTCTCGGATTCCTCGAGAGGTATATAATACTTGGCCAAACGAGTCTTTCCTTGCCTGTTCTGGAGCAATATAAAACGGATCTACCCATTTCCGAAATGACCCAATTGAAAACAAATGATCAAATTAGTACGCTAAAGGAGAAATGACAACAAATTTCAAAACAGAAAATTCTTGAAATTGAATGAAAACAGGAAAAAAAAAACAAAAAGATTGAAATTTCTCTCCCAAATATTTTTCAGTTAGATTAAGGGAAGAAAAAGTTACCATTTTTCCAGAGCTGAGGAAACACTTGAAAAAGTCTGTTTGATTCTTCAATTTGTAAAAACTGGTAAAAGCCCAGGGTCAGAACTGAGGTGCCAGACAAGAAAATTTTAAATGACAAAAATGGTCCCTTATGTTTGAGATACGGTTTAAAATATTCCTAAAAATATGTTTTTGATAGTTTTGGTCCTATGTGTATGTCAATCGTGAGTAATTTTGATCTTCATTAAATATTTAACAACTATTATTTGTTAGATTTGATGAGAATTATGGGAAAAAGAAGTTTTAGTGGGAATTTCCATTTTGATATTTTTGTTATGTCAAATTTATTTTTAATGTTTAGTGCAGTTTTTAAAATTTGATGAGACTTTTCTGATATTACGATTTAATAATTTTTTTTTGTTTCATAGTTCTCGTAAAATCTAACATACATAATTTGTTAAATATTAGATGGAAATCAAAAGTGTTCCCTTTTTTTGTTGATGAATCGCAAAAAATCAACATTGACATACAAATAGTCATACCTAGAGAGCACTTTCGAAAGATAAGCCACCTTTCAAGAAGGGTACCCTCTCTTCTAAGGCTTCAAAGTTCAAAGAAAGAAAATTATCTAGTTACAACATTTCTGGACCAGGTATCTACATCTAATACCTTTCCTATTTTCCTTCAATAGTAATCCACTCTTTTAGCCATCTCTTTCCTTATCTGTCTGATTAGATTCTGGCTCCTCAGAATGCACTTGAATCAATTATCCCAAAAAGGCATCTTTCTTTAGCAATTTCGATTTTCTTCAACAAAAAGAACGAGACTTTCTCAGATAATAACTATTAGTTGAGTCACCATCTAAAAGATCAACTTGAGACTTGTGGTTCCGCCGTTAGTACCTGATAAATGGACCTCAAATTCATTCAATCTGCAGTAGGAAAAGCTCTATCAATTCTGCTGTAAGTATGGTTGTTGGTCCATGTATCTTCCTTCCAAAAGCCTATATTTCATTCCTGAATCAATGAAGAAGTCTATGTTCTTCATTCAATACTGCATTAAAGTCATCCATTGCATTCTGAGTTAATAACTTCCAAGATCTTGTTATTTATCAAATTTTGGTTTTATAAAGAACAAGACAATGTCTACCAAAATGGGGTTGTGTAACTAACCAATATAAGAAACATAGCTGAGAAGAATCTCAAATACCATAGAAATGTGCTTATTTAACAATTTATAAGCAAACAAGATGTATATATTTACTGATACTTCCGCTTTTATCACATAAATACATTACCACTGCATAATACAGCAACAAGTACTACGCCTCAGCCCCAAAAAAGTTAGGATCAGCTATACGAATCCCCACTTCTTCGTACTTCACTGCCATAATGGGATTATAAAAATGGCATCACAAACAAGAGCCTCTACTAAAGAATGAGAAATCCAATAATCAACCCTTCTTAGAACACTCTAAATTACAAGAAGATTACAAATGCTCATGTAATTTTTCCTCAAGCAAACCTTTGCAACATGAATTTTAGCATTTTCCCTAAAAATCATGTTCATACTTTGAGTTTGCAGCAGCTAATAATGCAGCTCCAATTCCAGATCCATCTTTTGAATGCTCTATCACTACATTTTTCGCAATTTCCGAGCCTAGAAGCTCTGTGACAGCTTCTTGGAGGTATCCTCTATACTGAGGATAATGCTCGTATAAGCCTCCATCCATCGCTACAACTGTTCTCTTACCAAAAATGAGGCCCTTAGAATCCTCCTCCATTTTCTGTAGAATCCCAACAATTCCTGCACCAGCCAGACGACCCCCTCGTTGGTGTGATCGAAATTGACCATTTTACTGAAACTGAAATAAGACAAGGCAGCATTGATAGACCATCCGATTGGAGGAATTAAATCATCTTAGCAATGTAAGGTGCTCAAGGAATTTTATTCTGTAAAAGTTTTTCTTGACTGATGAAGGAAAAGTTCAGTCTGGATAAAAGTGTTCATATTAAGGTTGTGGGACTTCAGAAAGTTTTTAGACTTCTTTCAGGTACTATATTTTCATACTCTGTAAGACATGGAGAGTCAGTTTCTTACATGCACACACTATAGAAGGGAAAATATTTTGTAAACCTCTAGTGCTAGAAGACTAATTTTTAGAGTATAGGGCTGGACGAGCTTAACAACATGGACAGTGAGAAGTCGTACAGCTTATTTCAACTTGTTTGGAATCCCACAAGTGGGGTCCGGTGTCAAAACGACTACATAACTCTGAAAAGATGTTCTATTTTCATGGAAACAGATGCTAAACTATCCTTTTGAATGTTGTTTTTGGAATGAATATTGATCTTCAAATGTAGGACTCTTCATGAATCAATTATAAGACAACAATTATTCAATTGAAAAAAATTGGCCTGGACGATACATGACTCGAAAGAGTTGCAATGTAAGTTAAAACATGAGAGCTAAAGAATATACCCCAGCTACATCATAGAGGACAGACTCTACAGCTTCAAGATCTCTTGATGTATCCTGCTGCATGGCACATATATAAGGTGTCCTATATGATACAGATCAGTCCGAGTGAGCATAACTAGAAAGAGTGTGAGACTAATTAATACAGGAGGTACAGCATAATAAAAGGCAGCAGTGACAGAAACGTAGGGTGATTTCAACTTATCCGTGGAAAGGAATAATGCAAAAACTCTGACATACAAAACTAATACTTCTCCGAAAACATTTGCATCATCAACTTCTGATACAACATAGCAATTACCTCAGCACAAATGGAGTGACTAACTTTTCCGGAACACAGCTGCCACCAAATAAGCCCCCTACCTTGGCCATTTTGACCAGCACCCGTCTCACAATTTCTCCAAGGTACATACCCGAGATTGTCTTTTCAAAAATCTTCATCAAGAAATAAGACAGTAGAAAAGATCATGAAAAATACTGAGTGATTCCAAGTATATGAAGAAAAGAAACTTCCATTTCTTGAGTCAATAGAACTTGCCTGCTCGCCAGGGTTAATACTCTCGGCATCCATTTCTCTATCAAACTCAGTTAAAGGAAGGCCATTTGAAAATGCTCCCCATTCAGTATTCACAATCTAATTGAACCAAAGGGTATAATAGATGATCACTTACCTACACGAGGTGTTTACATCAATCCAATAAATTCCTGATGTGCATCTCCATAAATATAGTTATCGTAGTTAATTAATACATATTATAACCTCATTCATGAAATAACTTGATAGAGGAGATTTGGACTCCACTTACTGTTATTGGAGAGTTGAACATCCTTTTTTTCAGTTTAGGAATAGCATCCACGCGTTCTACATAGCAAGCATTTGTTCCAGTCCCAAGAATGACAGCAACCATGGCATCATCATCCCAGTATCTTGCTCCGGCAAGTGTTCCCACAGTGTCATTGACCTAACTTGACAATCAAATCATGAAACAATTGAACTAAGGAGGCACCAGGCTATTCTCCAACATTACTTCGAATATGCATGAAGTTGAACAAGAACCTACCAGGGCAGACACTTGCATATCCAATCCTTGTCTTCCCATGGCTTCATTTAAACAAGCAACAACATCTCTTCCTGCCTGTTCCATGTTATGGCGGAATCAAAGAGTAATCCGCAGGTAAAATGAAAATGATAATGACACGAGAGACTCAGATCAATGTTAAGGAACTCATCTTTACTAGTTTGGAATCCAGTATTTTCCTATTCGATTTGTAAGATCAAAGCGAAGAAATGATCCCTTTAATTACTCAATTTACTAATCAGCAATCATACTGTAAACAGTACTTAAAAAAATTGTTGTATCAGGAAACAATGGACTCACTGTATGAAACACTCATTTGCCCAGAAAACAAACTGACTTTAAATCTCACATGCACAATCGATTGAAGAAGTATTACAGAATTTTACCAAATAGACGATTCCAGTACTTGATTCCAAAAAGAATGTCAAATTTTCGTTGAAAGTTTAGTGGTGTGATCGAAATTGACCATTTTACTGAAACTGAAATAAGACAAGGCAGCATTGATAGACCATCCGATTGGAGGAATTAAATCATCTTAGCAATGTAAGGTGCTCAAGGAATTTTATTCTGTAAAAGTTTTTCTTGACTGATGAAGGAAAAGTTCAGTCTGGATAAAAGTGTTCATATTAAGGTTGTGGGACTTCCAACAGTAAGCTTAGCCCATGCATTGGCTTATCTGATCGTCCTCTTAAATCCGTTATTGCTCTATTCATAGCAACCATTTCCAATAAATATTTTACTCATGACAGAACCAGCCATAGGCTAAAACAGTCTAACATCTATAATCTGTAACTGCTTTACACAAATGAGAGAGTCGAGAAATACTAACAGTTCCAGAGACAGCAAAACCCTTTGTCCACTTGATTAGGATTCCAGTTCTAATCGAAGTCTGTTTCACTGGAAAAGAAAACGTGAATCCTATTTCCTTTGTCCGCCCTTGTGGCAACTCAAAATTACCACCTTCCTTTTGTGCAAATTTTCCTAGTGCAGAAGCTATGAAATCAAACAGCTCCTAGAATAAAACGATGCAAAGATGAATATAAGAACAAAAACTATAGTATTGGCCAAGTTGCATTATAGCTAGAAAAACCAACCAACCTCAGAGGTGGCGAACATCAATTCTTGGGGAATAGAGACTTGCTCAAACTCAGTGGCGACTACGCGCTCTTCTTTACCACCTAGCTGAACTCTTAACACTCGGAAATTTGTACCACCAAGGTCCAATGCATAAAACAAACCTTTCTCATTCCTTCGTAACACATTAAAATTTGTAGCATATATAAGAACAAGCTCAAGAATCAAACAAATAAAGTAATGGAAACTACTTCCAAATATTAAGATAGTAACACATATCAATATGGTAACAAAGGTCCTTGGTTCAAATCTCATTGCCATCCAGACAAGTACCAATAAACATGTCAACATGTCTGTCCCGTGAACAAACATCACATCCACATGTAAGGGGCGTGCTCAGACATAATACTTCCCCCGTTTGAATTTGTTTCTCTTACTTTCCTTTTTAGTCCATTTCAAAAAGTATGTCTCTTTCCTTGCAACTCTTTAATTCTACCTTCCCACGTGACATGTTTAAAACTCCCAAACTAATGGGCATTTTGGCACATTCTACGTACACAGGATTCAAAATTTTGCTTTTTACACTGTAACAAGTCAAAATCAGACAAACAAATTGAACCAAAGGGTATAATAGATGATCACTTACCTACACGAGGTGTTTACATCAATCCAATAAATTCCTGATGTGCATCTCCATAAATATAGTTATCGTAGTTAATTAATACATATTATAACCTCATTCCACCACTTAACGATGGTAAATTAGTATGGTTTGACGTAAACAATCAGAGAAAGTTTACAATTCAGTTTTAAACTTCTCAACTAGTCAACTATGCTCATTACCCAAAATTTAATAGTATATCTGAAAATAGGTTTAAAAAAAATAATGGTAAAAAAAATAGCACAAGAGAAACTTCAGGAACTCAAAAAAAGTAATAAAAAAAGTTAGTAGCGTACCCAGTTGGTAAAGTATCAACATAACTAAGGATCATCTTGAGATCACTGCCGCCGTCTACGGCAAGCCCGGCTCGCATATCATCGGCCATGGCATCCGCCACGTGGCGCAAAACTGGTAGAGGAGTAGCACAGTCCTTCTTCAACTTGGTCAAAATTGGTGGTACTCCTAAGCTATCACTAGATCGGACTGCGGACATAATGACACGTGGCCTGGAGATCCTTCTATGAGGTGATCGTGAATTATGGAAGGATCGGACGGACGGCGAGCTAACGGTGACCGACATTTTGGGGTAACAGTGAGATCAATCGTGTGAGGGAAAAGGGGGACAATAAATGGTGAGGTTGAAACAGAGTATGTGAAGATGCTAACTTTTTAACTTCTCTTTTTTTGTAATTGGATGGTAACTACCCAACTGTTCGTTATTTTCATAGTCCAGAAACTTAACTGCAACAGGAGTATTTCAGCTCTTTTTCTGTTTAACTAAATTTGGCTTTTTAGATCATGATCTCATATTACTAATATTTGTATAATTGAGATCACGTGGTTCAACCTTGTAAATAATCTATTACAAAAATATAAGGTATGATAACGTAAAGTAGATTTTTGTGGTTGGACTTTTCTTCAAATTCTGTGTAGAAATTTTAGTGTATATCTATATGATTTGAAATTATAATATTAAATTTTAAATTTTTCATAAAAAAATATTTGAAATTTCAAGTTGTGATTTTAAATGTTAAATTTGCATTATGAATTTATGTTAGGGGAGATTATAACATGGGAATTAAATTCTTACCAATAAGATGTTAATTTAGATAACAAACCAACTAAATTATAACAAACCAACTAAGCTACTAAGATTCTCAAGGACACAAATTATTTTAACTTTTTCAAAACAGAAAAAAATCTCATGCTTGACATAAAAGCACTGTATCATGTAGAAGATAATATTAAAGAAACCACTATTATTGTTGACTAGTATAAAATTTTTATAAAATTATAAGTATTTAGAAGTTTATAATTATAAATATTTATTTATATAAAAAATTATATAAATATGTAATTTATTAAATTAAATTATAAAAAGTTTATCCAGGTTGTGGCGGACAAGACGATGCTGACAAGAGAAGTAGCTGGCTGCTTGGTTTTTTTACTTTTTTTTTTTTGTTTGCTTTTGATTTTCTGGCGGAGTTTCAAATGTTTGTTGACCTGCTGAGTGTGTCCTTTATTACTTTATTATTGTGGATAAAATAGATACCAGTTTTAATACTTGTAGTCTGGATTATTGAAATGAAAATTAAAATTATTGAAAATGTTCGTGCAATCAAAAATAATTATTCTATTCCAATTCATTTCTATTTAGAAATTTATTTTTACACCAAATATGCAATAAGTGTGTATGCTATATAATTTCAAGATAGACAATTCACATATTATATAACAACAACAATAATGATAATATATTCAGTAAAATATCACGAGTAAAATCTCATAAAAATAAAATATACGCATGCTTTATCATTATCTTGTAAATAAAAAAGTTATTTCAAAAGATCCTCGACTCAAGAATAACAAATTAAAAAAAAAAAGGAGATTCTAAAGAGAATATTTAATATACTAGTTTAACTTACGTGCATTGCACGTGTGCATCACATCAAATCGTTAATCGCTATAATATACATACTAAGAGTTTAACTACAATAAAAAAAATATCATACACGTTCATCATAAAATTTTAGAATTATATTTAAACAAAAAATTAGTGTGTTAGTAGAAAATTTTGTTATAATTTATATTGAATACCAATTTTATAGTTACTTTGGATAAGGGTTGTAGAATTGTATTCTCAAAGATACTTAATTTTTTAAAGAAATACATATATTCCTTTCAAGCAAGCATGCATGCATACAAATAAAAAAGTAGACAAATTATCAACCAACATGCGTATGAATTAAGGAATAATATAATATTATGAAAGATGAAAAAATATTATTACCTCTAAACCCACCGTTGTATAGGTGTGTTGCTTTGACGTGAATATAAGATCCAAAGCGAGAAAAAAGTTGATTGCAATTGTAAAATAAGAAGATGCAGGTCGAATTGTTAAATGATTGATAAATTAAAAGTTAAAATTGAAGTGTTTTTATAGAAGTAGAAAATTATCATATTTAGAACAAAATCTTTTATCATATATTTATGATTCATGACAAAATTAGAAGAACTTGTATTAAAATAATAGAGTCATAAAGAAAAAAATTTGTAACTAATTAATTATGATAAAATGTTTTCAAAACAGGACCTTTTTGCTAAAGCCCTTTGGCTCCAAAACCTCACCGATGTTACGTCACATCTTGGAATTATTTGGGTCAAATTGTTTAAATTAAATCTTTCTTATAACTATGTTTTCCCTTTTTAAAAAAGAAACTTTTTTTTTAATTTTTTTTTACTATTTTCTTTTTGGATTAAGTCTATTTTAATTGAAAAATAATTCTTTGTGTAGAAATTTAACTATAATATTAATTTATATAACATTTAATATTATTAAATAATAATTAAATAATTTAAAATGATGGTGAATTGACGATTTTGTATAAAGTGAAGGCTTTTAATGAAGGGCAAAAAGTTCAAACAACATTATTAAGGACCTTCACACTTTTAATATAGTATAGATATAGACTAGCGTAAAATTTAATTATTTTTATGAAAAAATTACGCGGATAAGCAAACGTATACTAATTAATTAGTTAACATAACTATAGTTTGAATTAATTATGACTAGCGGCAAACATCTAGTTCTAATTACAGTTTAAATTTTATGTAATTCATGCAATTTATACAAACGTTGTGCATGAATTAAATTGTATAGTGAACTATATAAATATAGTGCACGAATTGTACAGCAAAAAAATATAAATCCTATACAAAAATTGTGAATTGTATAGCAAATTATACAAACGTATATAAATATTGTGTGAATTATATAAACACTATTATAATTATAATTAAAATATAATTATCCAAAATATAACTACGTAGAATAATTAAAATATTTTTTAGAGTAGTTATTTGTGAAAATTCCTCGCGGAAGCCTTGCAGAATTATCAGAGGGGTTATTCGTGAACTCTACCCCGTAAAAGTCCCTTTCCACGTGGGCTGGGCTCAAGGTTAAAAACGTCTTTTTCCCAAGTCAAAATCAAAGTAGGCCCACCAAATAAAGCCCACAAATCCAGCCCAATTTACCTAAGCTTCTGATTGAATCAATTCAATATTTTACCAAAAGAAAGAGGTACAAGGCAGAATAATTCTAGTGAAGTGGACATGAAGAAACGAAGCTCCATCTTCTTTTGTTTCCACTTTTTAAGCTCTTTTATACTCTCTTATATTTCATCAAACACACACTACTACAAACATAACACACACACACACACTCGATCGATAGAAGTGTTGAAACTGATAATAAATAATATGGAAGAGTGCGAAGGTGGAGTGTCAACGATGATGGGGAAGGCGGAAATTGATACGAGTGCTCCATTTCGTTCGGTTAAGGAGGCTGTCATGTTGTTCGGAGAAAGAGTTCTTGCTGGAGAGCTCTACTCTGCTAATAAGATTAAACAGGTAATATACTTCATTTATTCAAACGGATATCTAGTACGTACCTTTAAAATATTTACAGAAAAATTTCATTAAAAGTAAAAGAAGAATTTGAAAGTCAAATTGCTTCTAATTCTCGTAAGATAACATTTCTTTTAAAATGGATAAAAAAAAAATATCACGTAATATGGGACGGAGGGAGTAATAAAACTCAAGAATTCATAGCAGGATTCATAATCAGGAAAGAAATAAAAACAATTAAAAAAAGACTCGATTTGTGAATAATACGTATTCTTCCTTATGTTATATTCACCAAGCTTGACGTATAATATGTTATCCATTTTGAATGTGCATTTATTATTCATTTTTATCATTTTATTTTTTAATTGTAATTTATTATATATGAGATATATTACACTAATAGGAGCGTACATGACACGTTCCGCCTAAATGGGCTTACTTGTATTTGCAAGATCGTGAAAGATTCGTGAGTAAATCGACTAGTGCCGCACGAAAGTCTTAGCGAAGGTCTAAGTCCATGACAGTAACACTAGAAAAAAATAAAAAGAATTCTTGGTCATTGCATAGAAATAAGTTCATCTTCGAATTAGGTTTTTCTTTTCGGTATTTTTCTATTGAAATTCTCTCATTTTTTAAATAAATATAATGATGTGAATCGAGTTTTAATGAATTCTAGTGTGCAACTTAATCGGTAAAAAAAGAAAAAGAACTTTGCTTAAGCGGCAATACATCTTTTTTTCATGTTGGAGAATATATAAAGACTCATTTTACTCTATATTACTCAACAACATTTTAAATTCACCAAAACTAATTTATAAGTTACCTATACAATTTAACATGTTCAATATTATATATTTTTTACACTGCCAGTATATATAACTTAAATTGTTTTTTCAGAAACGAGACGGAACAAGTGAAGACGAAAGTGACGACTCGTTTAACAATGAGCTGATTGAGACAAAGCAAAGACTAGAAAGGGCAAGAGAAGAAAGATTGGTAATGGCTACTTGTCTCTCTTCTTTAGAAGAGGAACTTGAACGCACAAGAAATGAGCTCGATAAGCTAAAAATTGAAAGACAAAACGTTATGATCTCAGAAATTGAAGACCTTAAATTTTTAGAGAAATCACAAATTATGACACATCGCGATCAAAATAATGTTGACTTTCACAAGAAAAGATATGTCTCATTTGCAAATCCTCCACAAAGTGCTGATCATGTTGTCTTACAAAGCCACCCTTCAATCAACAAGAAGAAAGACAAGAAGAAATTAACCCTAGTTATTCCATTGATTGGGGGAATTTTTTCTAGAAAGAGGGGTAGTAATTCTCATAATAATATTCAATCTGCTCGAGTTTAAAACGCGCAAACAAATTATGCTACCCAAACAAAATTGAGTTATAAGTAAGACATGTTTAATTTCTTTGTGTAAAATTTTCAATAAGGATACTTGAATGATATGTAATTCCTTTTGCTTTTTGTACTAATATAAATCTAGAATAAATTTTACAAAGTTTCAAGAATTAATCTTCTTTTGCAATTCATATTGACCATCTAGTAGGAAGGCAAATTTACAACCTTACACTAACATATTCAGTGAAATTCTACAAGTGAGGTCTAGGAGGGCAAAATGTACGCAGACCTTACCACTACCTCATAGAGATAAAGAAGTTGTTTCCGGAAGACCCTCGTCTAAAAAATATCAAGACCCATAGGCAGAAGATACTAGATATAAAAAAAAAAGGACTAAAGTGGAAAGCAAATGATAGTTTATTAATACAATAAAAGTAACAAATATAAAATGGACAACGACAACACAAGATATAAAGACACGACTAATTCTACTAACCTACTATATCACAAGGCCCATCATCCTACCCCTACTAGCCTATTAACCTATTATCCTAATACGCGACCTTCACTCTTTTTTATCTAAGACCATGTCCTTGGTGAGATGAAGTTTCGCCATATCCTGTCTAATCACCTCACCCAAATACTTTTTCAGTCTACCTCTACCCCTCCGTGTAACTCCTAAATCCAAATTCTCACACCTCCTAACAGGATCGTCGGCACTTCTTCTCTGCACATACCCAAATCAGCGTATATCTCGCTTCCCTCATCTTATCAGCCACAGATGTCACACTACTAGATTTAATTTGACAAGTTTAAATGAACCAGCACATGAGATATAATTTAGAAAATCAAATCATCTTCTTTAATAAAAGCTAAAGATATTCCACATATATAACTATGTTTAAATTTACAACATCAAATTTAAACTCATAAAATTTAAAAAAAAAAAATCAACACAAGCTACAAGCATGGTTGCACATAATTAATCAAAAAAAAAAATTTAAATCACACAATAACGTCCGATTTTCTACCACTAAATATTCCTTGATCTTGTGATGACTTATTGAAAAACTCTATACAATCAGCAATAGCTTCATTATAATGAGAAGTTGATGAATAGTATGAGCTACATGAGGTCTTGGGCGGGTCGGGCCGGTCACAAGACCTCCGCCTTTGTCCCGAGCCCAGCCCGGAAGCTGACATCGCTCCCCCAGCCCGATTCGACCTACGGCTCGATGTTGGGATGGGGAAAACGAACCGCATGACAATTTTGCGAAAGCGATCGAAAAGTTTCATGGCAGAGAAGTTGATCAATTTATTAGAAGAAGGCCTAATAGCTTGTGATGAAGATTGAAAATTTTCTGAAACTTGTATAACAAAGCTTTCTCTTTGAATAGAAGTTTTGTTTGTGTACATTATTGTTCTTCTAACAAAGATAGCCTTTGTATTTTGTTCTAAGTTTTGGCTTAGTTAAGGTTATATATATATATTGATGACAATTGGAAAAAGTGATGTCTCAATTCTTTAACCATGTGACCAAATCATATGTATGGGCTTTTGCTGTCTTTTCAAAGTACATTTGTTTATTTAGATAGTTAATTTCATTAACTTCCAAGTCATAATCATGTCTTGTACTATGATATAATATTAACTCACTCTTGAAAAATCAAAGTCCTGATTCAAATAATCCTGTTAGCATGGGAATAATTAATATCCTGTTTCTAACCTTTTGAAAATAAATCTTATAAATAGTTATTGACATACAGAGGTGGAGTTAGGCTTTGAAATTTATGAGTTGAAATTTTAGCTTTTTTTAAGTTATTGAGTTTTAAATTACTAATTTGTTCATATACATTGAATGAATTTCTCAAGACAAATATAGAATTGAGGATAATTACAGTACATGACCATTTGACCAAAGTAATTATCAAAAAAAATAATCATTCACTGTATAGGTATGTATATTTCATGTATAGTCAGGCTATATTCAATTTTTGAGTGTATCATAATATATATTTAGTGTATACCTCATGTATAAGTAATCTACATTGTATAGTCAGTGCAACTTTCTATAACTTTTGGCAAGGTATATTATATCGTCATGTATATTTTTCTACAATTTTTTAATTTATTTTTATGTAAATAAAATATGGCAATATTTATTATAAACTAATTATTTTACTGTATATATTTAAAACTATCCCTATAGAATCTGGCTAAAACCGTAAGCCATATTCGAGCTTCACCCCTAGGAAGACTTTTATATGCATATTTGTCTAACATAAGTAAATCCATCATTTAAAGTTACCGAGTTTAAAATAAGCGTGATTATATTATATGTATATGTTTTAATGCATGGATGATTGATCCAAAAGTAATGAATTCAATTGAACTGAAAATTCGACTTATATAATTTTCCTCAGCATATTAGGAACATGCATGAAAAGTATCATCCAATCACAAAAAATAAAGCTTGTAAGGTGATTATCTAGCTAATTGAATTTATGAGAAGATAAAACTAGGATTGTGTATGATTACTTGCTAATCACATTTATATTTAAATGATTAAATTAGTATTAGACAGCAAGTTCACTAAGACATGATTGAGTGGCCTAATTTGTAATTAAAAAGCAAAGAAGTATTAAAAGTAGGACATCAATGAGTATGTATGAATAATAACTTGCCTTTTTTCCTAAGATAATATTCTCTAAGAATCACTCCCAAATGAGTACTGCATGTGCAAGGGCCTATATCATACGTCAGAAAATATATGTGTTGCTTTGAGTTCAAATTATATGAGATTGTTTGTTTAAAAGGTTAAATTAGTTATTATAAATATTGAATAACTCTGTATATTGATTTAACGAATTCAAATTCTCAACACAAATACTCAAAAATTATTCAATCGATGATAAGTTAACTATCACAGCAATATAGTGGGGAATCTTAGTAGCTCAGTTGGTTGGCTACCTAAACTCCCACTTTGTTGGTGAGGAGGGGGACTTTTTATTTATCACTATTTATAGTTGTACATAACAATATTATGCTAAATCTGCACTTATATTAAAAGTGAATTATGCATGCAATATTATATGCTTGTTTGGTAAGAATTACACAATATGTATTAAAGTGTGTGATAAATGTATTATTCATCAATAAAACTTGTATTATATGTATTTTATAAATGATTCATCGTAATATATATTAAATCTGTATTATACGTATTCAGCAAAAAAAGTTTGTTATTGCTATAAACAATAAATATTTTCTTAATATAGTGTGTATATATATATAAAAGTAAGTTTCTCATTCACCATCCATGGGCCTCACAAAGTTAAGTTGGTTCATAACAATTGAAGTATCACAAAGGGATAGAATTTTAGTAAAACTTGTAAATTGTAATAGTTGTCAATGTATGAAAATTCCAATAAGAAAACAAAGGAATTGAGAAAGAAGGCCCAAATTTGTTTGGAATGTCGTAGGAAGCCTAAGCCCATGGAGAGGAACCTGCAATCAACTAAAGCCCAATCCTGAGAAAACCTTGGTGGGCTCTGGCACAATAAAAGTAGTGCAACTCGGCCCATGGAGACAAATGACAATGCTGCCCAAGATTAAACCGTATAATTTGCACCAGATAGCCTATTTTAGGTGTCTTGTTTAAGTTATAGTATCTAAATTTTTACAAAGTATTTAATTTATAGTCAAAAATTTTAAATAAAACATGCCTCTTCCACCTCCTACTTCTTTTAATGAACTTCAAGAATCACAACTAACATATTCACATCATAAGAAAATTTATCAGAGATCTTCAATTGCACGAATATCGAGATAATTTCGATTGAAGATTTAAATTTGGTGTGAAGTTGATTCTGATGCGACTAAACATTAAAATCTCTATGCGATTATGCATTAAATAATGATCCTCCAAGCAACTATTTACCTATCTTTGTATTTATCTATTTGCGTACTCTCATCTTCTCAAACCCCACTTGTAGTAATATATTGAGTATATATTATTGACTTATCCGTTAAATTAGGTTTTGTGGTAATCACACTCCAAGAGGATTCTTCGAATCTTATAAGGAATTTAGGGTTTTCGTCCTTCACTAACGTGAGATTCATTACCTCCTCACGTACTGATTTCAACTATCCAGTTCTGTACGTGCATATTTATGGAGTGAGATATATCATATCAAATTAGGGTTAAGGTCTAATTCACAAATTACAAGTCACACTCCACGAATTAGCTCACAAGAGAAAAAATTATCCGAACCTTATAAGAAGCTAAGACTTTAATTTCCATCCTTCATGGATGTGAGTTTCGTTTACAATTTTATTTTATATGAGCAACTCAATTGTTTAATATTTTTTACATCACATAAGTAATAGCTCTATGAGTGCCAACTCAGTTAACAAAAGAAGTACATGAGTAATATTTTAATAATAAATAACATACTGCCAGAATGGTGGATACCTGTACATGTACAACAATGAATTAATGCGAATCTTGAGTTTTCAAAAATCAAAATATTAGGAGGGAGATGTGCTAAGTTTCCATTTCAAACTAAACAATTACTCCCTCTGTTTTATTTTATATGTCGTCTTTACTATAAATATATGTTCCATAATATATGTCATTTCGCAATATCAATGCATAAAATATACTATTTTACCTATTTTGCATTTGATAACTAATGACTTTGACTAATTAAAAGAACTAATAATTGATATTCATTTAGAATTATTAATTGAAAACACGACTACAAGAAAAGATTAGATAACGACAAAAGGGTAAACTTATCATTCTTCTTAATGCAAGTGCTATTAAAAAATGTGACATGTAAAATGAAATGGAAAGAGTAATACCGATCATTTTCCCACCATTTAAAATAAATGAATGCAAGATATTCAGTGATCTTCATTCTTAATTATTAATGTATTACAACGAGGGGGTGGAAACCAACAACAATGACTCCCGTCAACTCACTCTGTTCAATAATAATTGTTCACTATAAATTTGATATAAAAATAAAAAAAATATTTTATAAACTGAACAAATATTATTAAATATCACTAAATAATTTAAAGAACAAATAAAAATAGAGGAAAAAAGTATTTTACATATACTCCAATATAAATAAATGAAAGCAAAAATGTTTTGAACTTACTAAATTAAGAGCTTAGTTGCATGTGTATACTGATGTGTTTTTCCCGATGCAATAAAAATCATTATTGAGTTTCCCACACGTTATTCGTGGATGGGAGGCACTTTAATTTTACTTTAACTTTAGACGGTGATTTGTCACGATTTTATAATGTATAATACTATTTGGTATGATACTATACAATACAATATAATATTTGGATGAATTGTATATGGTACTGTAATTGATAAATTTATAAAAATATTCTTAATTATTATAAATATTAAATCTATCAATATTTTTTAATAAAACAACAAAAATAGACTAAAGCGTGAGAAAAGACCAGAGACAAAAAAGAAACTTCAAAAGTTAATGTAAAGAAAAATGAGTAATACAATTATGACATTAGTACATACATTAGGATAAGTTTAATAAAGAATAAATGATGAATTAGCATTATTTAAAATTAAGTAAGGATATAATTAAAAAAAAAAATTAAGAGAACCATAGGATATATACCATCAAATTGGTGGTTTCAAAAAGTGAAATTTTCCACGGTTACAAAACCATGAAATCAAATCATACTATATCATGTAATTAATGAAACAATCAAAACAAACTTGATTCTCTTACTAACTACACCATACCATACCACGAAAGGTCACTACCCAAACAAGTTGTTAGTCTCTCCTTTTATCGTTTTCAATAATTTTCACCTTTATGACTTAGCTTTTGAGGTTGAATTATACTTAAAATTTACTTAAATTTATGAAAACATTAGAATCAGATCAATCACAATTATTATTTACCAAATATCAAGACATACAAGTATATATATGGAATTTTCCATGCACATCAATAAATTATTGAAGCTGAATTAGATTTAAAGTCCATTTCTATTATTACTCGAAACTCCTACTTTGATGTTACTCCCTCTGATCATCTTTACTTGACCTCTATATTATTTTGGGATGTTCAACAATACTTGTTCACTTTATGAAATCAAAAGATAATTTTACATTTAGTTTCTAATTTACTCCTATTATTAATTATAGTCACTTCCCCATTACATTTTTTAAAATATAATATTTATTATATTCAAAGGGTACTTTGGTAAAATTACTTCATCATTTACTACTTCTTAATTTCTATGCCAAATTAATAGGGACCAGGTAAAATTGAACGAAGAGAGTAAGTAAACTATTGAAATGATAGTCAAAAGGAAAACTAAATAAATATAATTAGCATATGCATAATTGCATGTGTGAGCAATAATTTTAGGGAGGCAATGGAGGAGACAGTGGGAGTAAATTTTTAGTTCATCACTGCAGTCAAAGTGTTATCATCTCTTTTATATTCTAAAGTTCAATTAATTTTCCATTGGTCCCAATATTGACCCCACGTGCCCTTACAGCTCGTCCATTAATAACATCATCACACAGAGAAGAAAAAAAAAATATTTATGTGATTGATTGGTTCATGCGGGTTATTACTACATCGTTTTTCCTTAATTTTCGTCATGCTAACTTGTAACGGCTCAACTAGTGATATTGTCTGCTAGACTCAGCACAGATATTTATCTCGATCAAAATTCGCTTAAACTCAGTTGAACTCCAACCCATATAGAATAGAGGTTTGTCTCGTTTGATCGGGATTCGCCTAAACTCATCTGGACTCTAGTTCACATCGACAAGGCTGACCCAGGAGTGACTATGATACTATCTGTAATGACCCAGCCCACTAGTGATATGATCTACTTTAAACCTACGCCCGCACGACTTTAAAATGTGTCACTATTAGGTAATACATTTTTACTTATATCTCTCATGTGTTTTACCGATGTGGAATTTCTCATCTTAAGATGGATTGTTACAATAGTACTCATACATTTTATTTTTAATTTTAATTTAAAGATAAAAAAATTATATTCGATAAACCTTCAATTGAAAAAACAAATCAAAGCAATTACAAAAAAAAAAGGCAAATATGATAGCATGAAAAAGAATGTTGAACACTAACTATAACAAACCAAACTTTTTTCCCTTAATTTTGGTAACATTAGGAACAGTAATTAATTATCAATCAATCAATTAGGTACTACAATAAAATTTCTATCATCATATTGTCTTCTTTTTAGACTCATTTCTGGCCCCAACTCTGGAAAAAATCATCCAAAGCTATTTATATAATGCTTCCTTTACCCTACTTCTATCCATATCCTTCAGTTTCTTTATCTTTAGTTTGTTGCAGCTTTAGAAGAAAAAACATTGACCTTCAATCAAAGAAAAAGAGTTTTAAGTTTCGTGTACTATCTAGTTTCTTCTGCTTTTGAAGCTTGATATTTTTTTAACGAGAGTCTTTTGAAAATAACTTTTTTATCTCTATGAGCCAGTGGTAAAATCTGCGTATATTTTACTTACATTGAATATATTATTATTATTGTACTCTATATATAACTTAAAATTGTGAAACAATAAATGAATTTGGTAGACATGGAAAATGACAAGTTAAATATAGAAGGACCGCATCTTTTTGGAGCATAAATTAAGGGACCATATTTTATAAGATATTTATTATAGCACAGTTGGGTAGCTCAACTTAAATCATGAATATATTTACTCACCTCAACAAACTAACAATATGCAAAAAAGGCAAATAAATAAATATGTACAAAATTCATAGTTGGATCCGCATTACCTCACGGGTTTTACAATTTTTTAACCAACCCAAAATTAGTTACATAAATGAAGACACAACAAAAAAGAAATAACAAACTAAACCGTACAAACAGCTCAAGTACAACTAGAAAAAGAAAAAAAACACGTTAATTAACCTAAGATTCCAATGCTTCGTATATCACGACAAAGCATGGAAGTATTGCCCTTGGATTAAATACGTATAGTTCCTCGAGATTCGAGTAGATCCCCGCATATCCAGCTATTGAATCATATGAGTCAATTTTAATTTACTGTTTTAACTCATTAATATATGTCAATATTATTAATAAGAAAAATGTGTTAGAAAAAATAAAATTAAAATTAAAATTAAAATATACCTGCTAGGATCAACTATCAAGCTCGAACCATTCTCTTCGTATATCGTGAGAGAAGTCGTTACATCCTTTGCGGTTTGCTTGACTCTACCGGCAATGACCCGACACACGATCATTGCCCTACGTCGAGCCATACCGCTACCGAGACAATCGTGGGCGCGACCGCTACTAGCGGTCGTGCGGACCCCACTAGTTTTGTTTCCTTGGAAGCCGTGGCGTATGGTAGTGCAGACTCCGCAGCCGGGTACGGAGCTGCACAAGCTGAACGAGCCGCGTGTGCCAAGGGAGCACGTAAGGCTAGTGCAGTAAAATCTAAGCAGCTCATTTCCATCAGCGGCGCATCTTGGGTTTTTCTTCCCTGTGGCGACCGCATGTATCTTTACGGCGTCCCTGCAGTCCTCGAACCGTTGGATCGTGCGTTTGGTATTGTGGACTTTTAATATCCGTTCGATCTTGC
>DF357718.1:62319-77974 GCA_000787875.1 Solanum virginianum | reverse complement strand
GAAGTTTTAAATTGCTTCTAACTAATTCAACAACTTGTAACTAACTAATGCTATGGCAAAGCTAATCAACTTGACCAACTAAGTCATTTTTGTGTAACACATGATTAACATAACTTTTTTACTTAATAAGAGATGGTTATATGCAGGACTTATACTGCAGTTTTGATGATATTTTTGCCTATGGGAATGACTTTCCGGGGTTACATTCTGTGGACCTTCTTGCCACATTGAACATACCCAGTTTTTGAATAGTGCCAAAGAATGAGCTCTTGCTTTCCATGACACACTCAAACTTCTGCATAAAACCAGAATTAGTCTTCTTTTTAGCTTGTGTTTATTTACTATAGTGTATTTCTTGCGTACTCTCCCCAAGTTTTCGGGACAAGAAGATTAGGATATAGAGGTAAGCTAGTACACAAAGAGAACCCAAGCTAAATATGCTTATGCATCTTGTGTTCAAAGGGAAGCCCTGTGCACAAAGCATCCGGCATTCACGCAGGGTTTGGGGAAGGGATGCACTCCTAGGAGAGTAATGTAGACAGCCTACCCTTATGTTCTCTAACTGTTCTCTTCTCTTTTTATCAAATTATGTTGAATTGATAGTAACTTTTGAGCATTTTCATAATCAGGTAATGATCTTGAAGAAAAAGATGTGGATGGATCTAAAGACAACCGTGCAATTATTGATAATAATACTGCTCAGAGTCTCACTAGTGAAGATATTGATGAGATGCGAAGGTGAGAGTTTGTCTAAGGTCCAGGGTTTTATGTGGTATTTTAATTTTATTTTAGTGGGCAGTTTCAAGAAATGTGTGAGATACACTGCTGCCAAGCTTGTTTTAAAACATTGTTAAAGATGCACTGTTTTCAGATAGATGTATGGCAAAAGTAACCATGTATACTTTTCTTCCCCCCGGGTTTGAAGGAGCTTATTTAGTTTGGCATGGTGGTATGCATCATCTGCTGCCATTTCACTCTGTTTGGGCCAATTTTATTGAAATATTAACAGACAAATAAGAGGTCTTCTGAATACATAATTTCTCTAGATCTATATTATATTTTTTTCTGATATGTTTGAACAAAATTTTGGTTACAAAAGATTTCTCCTAAGAAAAAGAAAAAGCTGTTAATGCTCTTAGGTTTTCATTTAGCAGTTTTGGAGAGAAGTATTAATCTGTCTATATTGCAGGCAGGGAGCAAAAGGGGATGAAATAGTTGAAGCACTCATCGCAAACAGTGCAACTTTTGAGAAGAAAACATTATTTTCACAAGTGAGCTTTGGTACTTTTGGTATTGATTAGTTTTTCTTTGAGAAAATATGTTGACATCTCAGTGATTGCAGGAAAAGTATAGGGTTAAGAAACAGAAGAAATATGCACCTCGAGTACTATTGAGGCGTCCGTTTGCACGAAGGTACACAATACACTCCTTCCTTCAGAATTCCTTTTATTATTCTGGAGATCTCTATTTAGACGAACTACTTCCAACTTTCTTCATCTATAACTTGATCTTAGGAGATGGCGAGGGGGAGACAAGATTGGATTATAGCTTAGGAACTACAAATCTAAGAATGGTAACATAATGAAATTAAAAAGTTACTTCCATATACTGCAAAAATGTAACCTGACCACCCCAAGTGGAAGAAAGCAGTTTTCTTAGTTGAGCAATGATATCCAGGAACTGTCAATTTGTTGTAACTAGATCATACCACTTCTTCATTCATGTGAACATTGAGTTTTTCTGTGGGATTTTGAGTATGTCCTCTTATTTCTTTTTGATAAGTAAAGCATTTTAGGGCTCGTGTGGGTTACGTTTCACTTTTTATGAATTTTTTAATTTGGGTGATGTTTTCGTTTCAAACTTCCAATCATACATAATGGTAGTTCTGCATTAATTTCTATGCACTGTTCTTTGAATCATATAAAATGATAGTTCTGCATTTAATATCTGGTTTTGAAATCCCCCAAGCAATTAGTGGTATGTCAGTTCTAGAAAGTCGTAATGCTACATTTGGTTTCTAGTTGTGCATCCCCTAGTCGTTCTCTTTCTCCTTCTTTTCTTTAATTTCTAACATGTATGTTGCATTTTTCAGCATTTGTGAGGCCTACTTCAAGAAACATCCTGAAAAAATCGGGTAATAATATGGTCTTTTCTTGTGATTGATCAATTATCTTCAGCTGTTGTATCTGATTGTGATTTTATCTTTTTGATGGGAGGAATAGGTGATTTTATCTTTTTGATGGGAGAAAAAGAAGGAAAGATTTTGATTACTTATCTTAGAATAAGAAAATCTTGAAATCTGATATATTCTATTTAATGTCGTTTGTCATTGTGGTCGAGATGCTCATCCTAGTCTAATAACCCCAAGGGCTCGTTTGGTATGAGGGATAGAGATAATTAATTCCGAGATTTATTTAAGGATGAGTTTATCTTATATTTGGTTGGGATAAAAGCGCAAGATAACTTTTTCTAAGATTGTGGTGTTATTTATACCTCACATTGAGGGTGGAAAAAAAATGATGGGATAACTAATTTCGGGATGACTTGTTCTTAACCAAACGAGCAATGAGTTTCATATCTTGTTCATCTTGCTTTGCATGATTCTGAGTTTTGGATACAGGGGGGTTGATTTTATATTCTTTTGTTTCCATCAGATTCATGCGAGTGGATGCGCTATCTCTACTGCTCTGCTTGGGGAATGTTACTGCAAATGCAGATGTACTTGTTGTGGACATGCTTAGTGGTATTGTTACTGGTGCTATTGCGGAACGACTAGGAGGTATGTTTATTTATCATTGCTTCATACACAAAATTTGATCATGTAGCCTATATTATTTGAATTTGTATCATGTCAGTGGATTATTGCTATTGTTATTGATACTGATCGAATGGTTGTCAATTTATCATGATGTACACTAATGCTGATGCTTCATTGTTGTGAAACCATGTCGAACATGTTAAAGACAGTATTGTCAGATACTGTTATCTGCTATGAAGTTGATGACTTAGTATTTTCATGACAATGACATTAGCAGGTACTGGTTATGTGTGCAATACTTATCGTGGATCATCACCATATCCTGTCGATATCACAAGGATGTTTAATTTAAGTGATGAAATCTGTAAAAGGTACACTTCCCTTTGCAATGACAGAGAAAAATAACCCAGTAAATTGTATATTTCTGTGGATAGCTTTCGTCTAAATATTTTTACTGCAGTGGTACTAACTATGGTTTATGCTGTTTGTCCACGGGTCTAGAATTGTGCATGCATCACTGACTGACCTGAATTCATTTCAAACTGGAGCTTCAGTCTCTGAGTGTCAGGTAAAATCAAGTTGTAATATCAAAAGTTGATCCTTTTTTGGGAGTAAGTTGTTTCTTCTGTAAATGCGCGTGTGTATGTCTTTTAAGCTTCTCTTTAAAACATGTTCCTGCAGGAAGAAACCTTACCTGTCTCTAATTCTGGCGGTCTAGAAGAAGTTGGTGTGTCAGCTGAAGAAGGTGGCATGGATATAACACCTGAGAGAGTTCCTTCTCCAGTAATCAAGCCTGTTAAATCTATAAAAGCAGGTCAGAAAGCACCCCTCGAGGCCATCAAGTTGTGGAAAGAAAATGGTTTTTCCAGGTTTGAATATAATCTGGGTTATTTTCTTTTTCTTTTGCCACATTATAGTGCTGCCTTCTATCTCATTTCCAATTCAACTTTTTTCAGCCTAATAATTGCTGCTCCAGAACTGGACCCATGGGGCATTATTAAAGAAGTGTTTCCTCTTTTATCATTTTCAGCTCCTTTTGCTGTTTATCACCAATATGCTCAGGTATTGTTCTTAACTTGCCAATCTTATTTAGTGTTCTTTGCCTGTTAGGACTTAGGCTGCTCACTTTTGGAGACATGCACAAGCCCTTTTTTTCCACTTACGTAACAGCCCAACTTCTACATATCTTTATATGTCAAAGAAGAATTTCTATGAATTAAGTTAATGTAAACATTTTTTATAGTAAAACCTTAAGTTGTTGGATTTAGGCATCCTGTAGTGATTATGGTAGTAAGTCGGCTCCTTTTATCTGCTCTTTAATGTCCAAAACTGAGTAAATAAGTCAAAGAACTAAAATAGATTTTCAGAAGTATCATTCTCATTTTCCATTTGAGATATACAAGCATTTGAGAGAAGATCCTGCAATAAGATCTGACACTACTTATAGAGTCGTTGTCTTAGTCGCCTTTTTTTTTCCATGTTCTGCTTCAATTTCTGCTTCTGTTTCAAATAGACATCTCTTAAGATTTGATGTAAATTTATGATTCCACAATAATAAAAAGACTGTTGGAAACAGCCTCTCTATCTCCTTGAGCTAGAGGTAAGATTTGCGTACACTCTACCCTTCCCAAACCCCACTCTTGGGACCTTACTGGGTATATTATTGTTGTAAAAAGACTGCTTTTTCCCATAAGCTGGTGGGGGTGGGTAGGTGAGCGGGCTGGTGTGTCTTCTATTAAAGCCCACTCTTTGTCACATCACCGTCCCTTTCCGTTGGAGAAGACAGCAAAACTGATCGTTTGTTTTGATTGCAGCCTCTGGCTACATGTATGCACAACCTGCAGATTGAGAAAATGGCTATTGGCTTACAAATTTCAGAACCTTGGCTACGTGAATATCAGGTTTGTTTTAACTAAACCCAAACCACCCCGAAAAAGGGGATCTGCCCACTTACATGATTACTTAACTTTATTTTTGTTTGCATTCTCCACAGGGATTCTGTCGAGCAGATTATAGAAAACTTAATTATAGCTCCACTTGAAGTTGTTTGACATGCGCACACCTTTTTTTTAATGGACAACTTTTTCTATACTTACTATCAGAATTTGGGATCTAAAGTCAATAGGTTTAAAATGAGTCTACTTATGGATCGAACCAAAAACAATGGTGTTCAGTTGAACCTACTGAACGCGCTCTAGATCTGCCTCTGTTTGCTAGCTTGTTAATCGTGTCTGAATTACTTGAAAACATGCAGGTGCTCCCATCAAGAACCCATCCACATATGCAAATGAGCGCGTTTGGTGGTTATATACTAAGTGGCACGAAAATATCTAGCAGCAACCCTGTTACCAGCTCCAACTAGGATAATACTTTTTGTCATCTCTCTCTCTGCTTGGTTGTACATGTCGCTTGGTTATGCCATTTTCGAGTTCTGTTAGAATAGATGTAGGATTATCTTGTCTTGTCTGGGGCAGAAACAAGGTAACTCATGTTGTACTTTTACTCATTGATTGATGTGTTGCTTGAATAAGCAATTCTTTTAACTCAACAGACTGAAGTGTATTTCTTTCTCCTACTTTATGTTATAGAAGTATTTGAAGATTAGCTAACGTTTGGTCATAATTTTTGAAAATTTCTCTTCAAATATCTGTATGACGATCAACTTTTGAAATATTTTCATACAAGAGATTGAAAAGAATTCTTTTTCATACAAAGAAGGTTGCTCACATTATCAATTTTAAGTCCAAATAAAAAAAGTGAATTACTTTTGACCTATATCAAAATATAAAATCTGTCAATTCATGATGAATCCTCACATTTTGGGTTTTGAGACGAGGGTTTTCAGGAAACAACCTCTCTGCTTAGGTAGTGGTAAGGTCTGCGTATATTCTATCCTCCCCCAAACTTCACTTGTGGGATTTCAATGGGTATGTTGTTGTTGTATGAGGAATCCTCATAACATGTAAGAGATCTAAAAATAAAAGTACAAATAATATTTGCAGGATCTCATTCAACTCGTTTTAAGGATATTAAAGGATCATTGGTTGGTGGAACAGAAAGACAAGATTTCCCCCCTACCATTTGAAAATAAACAGTAAGACAAATTCTAAAAATACATAAATAACGGATAAAATACATGAAGACTAAATAATATTAATTTTAGAGCTTTTGAAATTCAAAAAACATAGAAGTGTCGGTTTATCAACACACTTGTCATGACTCATGTAATATAACCTTGGAGGAGTGGATAAGTTTTATACGTTTCTGTTTCAATTTGTGTGACGTAATTTGATTGAATATAAAATTTAAAAAGAGAAATTTATTAATGTTTGTAATATTTTATTATATTTATGTACTTATAAATTTTTAAAACTCGTAATATTAAACATAAAAGTTCAACTTAAATAATTTCTAATTTAGAAGGTAGTATTTATTTTGGAATAAGTGTGTTATTCTCTTTGAAATGAAATTACTAATTAGAAAATAAAAACTTAATATAATTTTTAAACGTATAAATTAATTAAATTAACTCTGATGAAGTGAAACGTGACAAAAGTAAACATAAACATAAAAAAGTATTTTAGTTTGATTTTCTAATTACGAAGTAACTTGAGTCAATACTTATGACAAGTAAAAATAGACAGGATAACGAAATATTGAGTAGGCTTAAAATGTCAAGATTCTCGAGATCTAGCTTTGTTTATTATTGTCATTTTCACCCGATTGGTACTTTTTTCGTTCAATAATAATTGTCTACTATATTAAAAATAAAAATCTAATAATACTTATTTAATTTATGAAATCAAGAGATAATTTACTCTTTTAATCAATTATAATCATTTTTATTACATTTTTCAAAATAGTGTATAAATATTCAAAGATTGATATGATTAAATTTCCATTCTGTTTATAATTTTTTTAGAGAGTGTGCGAAGTCAATACTCATTCCAACTAGTTTTAATAATATTTGTCCATTTTATAAAATCAAAAGATAGTTTTTATAGTTTTAGTTCATAATTTACTTTGCCATTAATTATAGTCATTTTTCTATTATATTTTTAAGATATTATATTTATTATATTCAAAGCAGTGGCTGAGCCAAAATTTTCTTCATGGAAGTTCAAAATCTTAAGAAGTAGATATACAAACTTATCAAAAGAGGTTCGATATCTATTATATATACATAAAAAAATATTTTTACTATATATAAATAATATAATATTTTATCAAAAGAGATTCATATGCATCTCCTTATAACTATGTAACTCCTTCGTTGAGTCAAATCAACAGTAAACAATTATTATTGGACGAGGAAGAAGTAGTAGACAAGTATTGTTACTGAGAGTTATGGGCCCATTAAGTTGCCTGGGCCACCTAAATTTCCGAAAATATTTATAAAAGGTGTAGCGCGGAGGCGGGCCCTCGCTTATTCGAATCGAAACTCAGCGCCTCCTCACAGTTCTACACCTATTCCTTCCCGCTGTTTTGAAGCCCTCTTTTCTTCTTTTTTTTTTTTTTGCCTTCCGCCATTCACAATTCTGCTTGCTGCTCAATCAATCATGTCTACTACTGCCCGTGAAAACGTCGATCTCAACTTATCACTAGCATCACCACTTCATCTGAGATCATCGCCTTCTCCTTCCAACATTGCTGTTGCCAGGTCACCTTGCCGGAGCCATCCCAGTTTCCTCCCGAATATTTGCTCGGAATCTCTAACTGTAGCCAGCAATTCCCGTCCATCTTCTACATTCGGTTTTGGTCCAGTGAGTTGAATTGCGTTTTCACCGCTTTTGCTACTGTTTTAAAAGTTACGTGATTTCCGTACTGTTTTGTACTGTTGTGCGAATCGCAGTTTTTTAATTGTGAATCTCTTATCTCGATCAATGTAGATATAGAGTAACTCTGACAATCTAAGTTTAGATACATGAGTAAAAGGCTTTTTGCTTTGATTGTCTTACTTTATCTGCCAATGCTTGCATTTAATTGCTCTTCTACATTCGTTTTTGCTCCAGTGAGTAGTATTGTGTATCTGTTATCTCGATCGACACAGATATGGATTAGGTTTATGACAAAAAAGCTTTTACACATCTCTCAGTTAAGTTTTTGTGTATCTATTATCTTGATCGACACAGATGAGGAGTAGCTATGTCAATCCAATTTTATACATATGAAGATAAAGGCTTGATCAACGTAGATATGGAATAGCTATGTTAATCCAGTCTTATACTGTTATACATAACGAGAAAAAGGCTTTCTCCTTTTTTTTTTTTAGAACTTTATCTCCCAATGCTTGCACTTAATTGACTGTTCTACATTCTCTTTTGCTCCTGTGAGTAGCATTGTGTTTTCATGTTTTTTATCCTATTTGAAATTACCTGATTTTTGTGCTAGTTTGCGCCATTGTGCATATTTCCATTATTTTATGGGGAATCTGCTATCTCGATCGATATAAATATAGAGTAACTCTGATGCAATCTTAGAAAGATGAAAAGAAGGTTTCTCCTTTATCTCCCAATGCTTGCACTTAATTGACTCTTCTACATTCCCTTTTGCTCCTGTGAGTAGCATTGTGTTTTCATGTTTTTTCTCCAATTTGAAATTACCTGATTTTCGTGCTAGTTTGCGCCATTGTGCATATTTCCATTATTTTATGGGGAATCTGCTATCTCGATTGATGTAAATATAGAGTAACTCTGATGCAATCTTAGAAAGATGAAAAGAAGGATTCTCCTTTCCCCTTTTTCTCCCTTATCTCCCATAATTGCCTTTTCTACATTTGTTTTTGCTCCGGTCAGTAGTAGTGTTGTGTATCGGTTATCTCAACCAACACAGATACGTAATAACTCTTGTAATCCAAGTCTAGAAATACGAGAAAAAGGCTTTCTCCTTTTTATTTTTTCTTAACTTTATCTCCCAATGCTTGCACTTAACTACCTATTCTACCTTCCTCTTTTCTCCTGTGAGTAGTATTGTGTTTTAATATGCCTTTCTCCTATTTTTAAATTAAGTCATTTCCGTTAAGTTAGCTCAAAGTGAGGCACATTACCCAAGTCTTATAAGGAGTTCAGGAATCTCATCTTCCACCGATGTGGTACACTGAGGCTTTCTCCTTCTTTTTTAACTTTATCTCCTAAAGCTTGCATTTAATTGCCTATTCTACCTTCCCTTTTTCTCCGGTGAGTATAATTACGTTTTCGCATTTTTCTCCTATTTTTATATTAAGTGATTTCCGTAAAAGCTAGATCAAAGGGAGGAGGATTCCGTAAGCCTTATAAGGAGTTCTGGAATCTTATATTTCACCGATGTGGTACATTGAGGCTTTCTCCTTCTTCTTTTCTAACTTTATCTCCCATTGCTTGCACTTAGTTGCCTATTCTACCTTTCTTTTTTCTCCGGCGAGTAGTATTATGTTTTCGCTTTTTCCTCCTATTTTTAGATAAAGTAATTTTCATAAAAGTTAGCTCAATGGAAGAGGATTTTGTAAGCCTTATAAGGAATTTAGGAATCTCATGCTTCACCGATGTGGTACACTGAGGCGTTCTCCTTCTTTTTTAACTTTATCTCCCAGTGCTTGCACGTAATTACCTATTCTACCTTCCCTTTTTCTCCGGTGAGTAGCATCGTGTTTTCATCACCCTTTCTCCTATTTTTAACTTTGATTTCCGAAAAAGTTAGCTCAAAGGGAGAGGATTCCCCAAGCTTTATAACTAGTTCAAGAATCTCATCTTTCACCGTATGGTACACTGATGCTTTCTCCTTTTTTTTTTCTGAAAAAAAACTTTATCTCCCAATGCTTGCACTCAATTGCCTATTCTGCCTTCCTTTTTGCTCCGGTGACTAGTATTAGGTTTTCATCACCTTTTCTCCTATTTTTAAATTAATTAATTTCTGTTAAAGTTAGCTCAAAGGGAGGAGGATTCCAAAGCTTCACCAATGTGATTGCTTTCTCCTTCTTTATGTTTTAACTTTATCTCCCAATGCTTGCTCTTAATTGCCTATTCTACCTTTCTTTTTTCTCCTGCGAGTAGTATTGTGTTTTCATTGCCTTTTCTCCATTCCGCAAGTTTTATAAGGAGTTTAGGAATCTCATATTTCACCGATGTGGTGCAACTTAGGTGTGCTCCTTTTTTTAACTCTCTCTCCCAATGCTTGCACTTAATTACCTTGTCTACGTTCATTTTTCTCCGGTTAATAATATTGTGTTTTCATCTCTTTCTCCGCTTCATAAATTACGTGATTTCCATACTATTTTGTGCCGTTGTGCACATCTCAGTTAATTTGTTGTGTATCTGTTATCTCAATCAACACAGATATGCAGTTAATCTGTTAATCCAAGTTGAGATGAATACCAAAAAAAGGCTTTATCCTTTTCTATTAACTTTATATATCCCAATGCTTGCACTTAATTGCCTATTCTACATTCCTTTTTGCTGAGTAGTATTATATTTTCATCCGCTTTTCTCCTAACTTTAAATTATAGGATTGCTGTTGTGAATTTGTTATCTTGATCAACACATATACCCAAGTAACTTTGTCAATTCAAGCTTGGATATGTGAGAAAAACACTTCCTAGACCAATGGCTGATAGATTTCCCATCCCTTCTAATCTTCCCCAAGCCCGAAATTAGTGAAGTTTCTTCTAATCTCTCTCTCTAACTATAGAGATATTGCCTTAATTTGTGCAATTTAGTACATCAATCTTATAAATTCCTCCACAAGTTGTCATGCATTTGAATGGTTGAATTCATCTTTCATACTCACCTTCCATACTAAGTTCCTGTCATCTAATCCATCAGAATGAAAATTTCTCAGAACTTCTCTAGTGATTATACATATTCTAATAATAATGATATTGCCAAATCTTTTTTAATCACTTGTCACTTCAGAGATTGTACAATGACCTATATATGTTCCATTCTAATGCATCTCTTTCATTGTTGAAGCAGAAAAATGAAATTGCAAAGTCTGAAGAATACAATTGTGGATATGGAGTTAGTAAGAGGAGTCCTGCAGCCAACTATGCCCTCCCTCAACAAGCAGCTAGTACACGCACTAAACAATCCAGCAAAGGAAAGTCTTCTAGAGATAACATAACAGCTGCCAAAGGAATAAATGCAGGTACCAAGTTTAGGCGGTATATTACGAAATATGTAATGATTTGGATGTCAAGTTTATTAATATTTCAGTTTCTTTCTTTTTCTATTAAAACAGATCGAATTGATAACCTGAATTTAGGTGTCAATTATCGGTATGACAATTCTTTAGGTAAGTTACTTCATGTAAATGTAATTTACAGTACTAGATGATTATGCTTTTGCTGATATTTGAGACATTGACTAATAAATACATCATTTCTTGCAGGCTTGTTGACGAAGAAATTCATTAGTTTGCTTCAAGAGGCTGATGATGGAACTCTTGATTTGAATCATTCTGCAGATGTTTTGGAGGTAACTTTTCCCTTATATCATACTATGAAGAAGTTATTATAAAGGTATCATGAATATGGGTCTATAAAATTAATAGATGATATGTTCTTTATTTTATTTAGCTCATTTTGCTTCGTGCGATGCTAAATTTATTTTAATTCTTGTTTCACAGGTGGCAAAGAGAAGAATTTACGACATCACAAATGTCCTCGAGGGAATCGGATTAATTGAGAAAACTACAAAGAGTCGTATACGTTGGAAGTAATACACTTGTGCATTTGGTTCTGTGTTTTGAATTCTTACAGGGTAATGACCCAATTTTCTCTTGAACAGAGGGTTCCAGTCAACCAAATCGCAAGGGCTTGAGAAGCAAGTAGCTAGACTGAAGGTGCTTATACATTTCTTCTAAGAACGTCTTAATAAAATTAGTGGCTAAAATCAAATGTTTTCTAGTTTTCTGTATAGTATTGTTAAAAATCATATAGGTTTTAACTTCACATATTAGTAAGAATCAATTCAAGCTAATAAGTTGTTAGTGAGGTGTTTGCAATACATTACATCAAATATTGTTTCAAAAATTTTATTTATTATACAAATATTTGAGTAGTTTAATTCAAAGTTTCAAAGTGTTTTTGTTAAATTTCTTTTTATATATGAATTTGTATTTGTTTTGTGTGTGTAGTTTTCATATTTCCTAAACAAAAGTTTTGGCCCTAATTGCTTCATTTTATGTCTGTTGTATAGACAAAAGCATGAAATTTATGAGCTATGAAGCAAACAAGGGAACGGTATGCCTCAATGAATCTCTTAAAAGACACAACTGAAGCAGAAATATTTGCCTGCACATAATCACTAGTGATAATTTTTTAATGTAGTAAGGAGGGGAAGGTGTTCTGTATATTCATCCATTCTGATTCTTTAACTGAACCTTGCATTCCAATTAAATGACAGGGAGAAATTGAATATCTAAGTGCAGAAGAGTGCCGACTTGATAACTGCATAAGGTTTGATAAGAACCAGTCATCAATGAGGGACATGTTTTTGAGTTTTCTTACTTTATGAATGTGAAACAATCTTCATTACAGGGAAAAACTTGAGCAAATAAGGACACTGGAATCTGATGTGAATTGTCAGAAGTATGTCTTTTTTCTCCTGATGCAATTCTTTCTATTCTGAAAATGTGACCAATTTCTCAAAAACATCTGGTTCAACTCTTCAGGAGCCTCTTCCTGACTAACGAAGATATCACAAGCTTGCCTCTTTTCAGGGTATGTAACACTCATCTTACATATGTGATTCGGGATGCTGTTTCAGTTCTCTATAATGTTTGTAGCGTATATCACAGGATAAAACTGTTATTGCTATAAAAGCTCCACATGCTAGTTCCATTGAAGTTCCTGATCCATGTGAGGTGAGTAAACAGTGGTCTTTGGCAATATGAAAATTACCGACAACATGCTAGACTCTGATCCGTTATTTTTGTTAATAGGATCTTGATTTGGAGAGGCAATATAAGCTTATTCTTAGGAGCACAACAGGTCCGATAGATTTGTTTCTCTTGAGGTATCCCCTTTACATGAGAAGCTTCTCTTCTTTTTTGTAAAAACTGGATTTATGTCTAGCTTGGCTGGTTTCTGTCTGCATAGTAGTTTTCCCGTAAAATGAAAGGGATTTTCTACTGCACAAGCAAAAAAAAAAAAAAAGGAAAGGAAAGAAACTGCGAGGCCTAAATGACTGATATAGTTATCAACAAATGCAGCAAACAGGGTAGGCAGCATGAGGACATAACCATCAAACATGAGAAGCCTTTGGATGCAGTGTCTACTGCAAATAAGATGGATGTTGCTTACCTATCCCCAGTACGTCCTTGCTCTTTAGATTCAACCGCCTCAAAGCTCTCGGGTATTCACAAAATAGTACCTTCTCATAACAGTGTAAGTATATGAATAAACCCCTCTCTTCCCCTTCTGATTTATTGGTTGCTCTTACTGTATTGCCTAAGTTGAAATATATGCGAATCAGTGTGATTAAACACCATCTGCCTTGTCATTTTGAAGTGACAAAGTAATTCGAAGCAAAGGGCCATATCTTTTTGAATATTAACAGGCAAAGTAATCCAAATTAATAAGCAGTGACTTTTTCAATCTCAACTTGTGAAGCGTTGGATAAACAGTCATTTCTTGTAACAATAGTTATTTTGATTGCGATGTTATTACCACAGTACTGAATTCATATATGTTTCGTTTTTAAAACACTCATTGTAATCCACTCATGTTCTTCCCCTGAATTGCAGATAGATGATGATTACTGGTTGCGCTCAGAGGAGGAGGTCAGTGCTACTGCTCTGTGGGGCATTTAATAAACTTAAAAATGGAGTGGCCTGGTTACACACTCCATATATGGATTCCAGAAGATATACACAAATAAGGCTTCTTATACAGACCTGTAAATATCTTTTGAAAGCCAAAAAATACTACCTCAAGCCAGATTATAGAGTATGAAATAACTGGTTTCAGGGAAATTCCTGCAACTTTTGCGTACAATTATGCTGTTCAGAGGTATATCAGTCTTGAGATTAATCAATGTTGGTAATTGGGACTAGCCTTAGACATTGAACAAGTTTTGTTGGCTGTTATGTTATTGTTGCTTGCCGGCGGCTTATGCTAAAGATTGAATGATTCAGAGTAATATTGAGTTGAACTTTGATATTGAAACAATTTTGTGCATCTTAAACATCTATCTAGCCTGCTATTATGAATAGCTTATAGTAATTTTACATTTACCTTTCTTGAGACGAGTATTTGCCGAAAACTTTTTTATCTTTATGAGATAGTAGTAATGTTTGCGTACATTTTACCCTTTCCAGACTCCACTTGTTAGATTTTCCTGGAGGATATGTTGTTGTACCTTTCTTCCATTATCAATACGTAAGGTGTTATGTCAACGTTTTTTTCTTTGACTTGCTCTTCCAATGCATTTTTCCCCTATTGGGATTTTAAAGGAGATTTGAGACAATTATAGTGCAGAAGCAGGTAGAGGTGAGGCTGTGAGCAGAGTTTAGGCCAAATCTTAATTCAAACCTTTTGGACGTTTGGTTTGGATTGGACTCTAGTCCACCTTAACATAAGGTATAATGAACTTACTCTCCAATGGATATTTAATAATGAATGGTAGTTGCATCTGGCAATCCTACCCACTCGACCCTCATATTTTTCAAGCCACACTAAAATATCATGGACAATAGTGATGGATGAATGAACTAAGATATGCCAGATGTACATTGAAGACGAATCCTTTTTCCGATGTATATTAAACAACATATTCAAACTTCCATGAGGTTAAGTTACTTGGTGACATAATTCAAGGGTTGTTTGTGGTCCTTGTCCTTCTTGATCTGGCGCGTGTTACTCTGATTGCTTCCTCCAAGGCTGTCTCGGCTGGAGGTTTACCACTCTCATTAGCTGAGGAAGGCACAGAATCGATCTGCATCTCTTGAGTTTCAGCAGACATCACAGACTTTGTGGGTTCAGCAAGGCCTTTGGATGGAGATGCTTTTTGTGTGGTAAGAGAAGCAGCTACAGTTGAAACCAGGGATTTGGATGGAGTTGTTTTTTGTGCATTTGTAGCTGCAGTGGAAGGCGGTGGAGGAGCTTTGGAGGATCCTGCCTGTTCTCTGGTATCTGCTTCATCCTCGCTTGAAGATTCAGAAGAAGCAAGAGGTGCTTGTTCTTCAGCCTGTACCTGTGTTGCTGAAGCAGATGATCTGCGATTTAGTTCTGCTGTGGGTTGACGATCTCTACTGCTTTGCCTCTGTGGCTGCAATTTTGAAAGACGGCTTAAATTCAGCTCCCACAATCATACGGCTAAATCAATAAACTACCACTCAGCATAACCAATTGAACTCCGGAAACACTCTTTCTATTATTGTTAAAAAGTATTGTATCAACCTCAGCAACAAGTGCTGTAAAATATTTACAATAGGTGCTACATTAATGAAAATGTAATGTTGAACACCAAAAAACTCTTGTACTAGGTTAGGTTATAGTTCTTGCCTATTATTATCGTCATTAATATTTCTTCCTTTTTTGATTAACTAAAAAGAGAAAGAAGCATAATACTTCTCTATCATTATGAGGGGGGAGCATGAATGGTAGTTTGCGTTTTAGCCCCAAAAAAAACCGAAGCCATAGATTCTAACCCCTATATATTCCAAGCTCCAGCTAACATTAACTTCCCTGACTGGAAAATTAATTAGCAAATCCTAATTAAGATGCCAAACACAAACAAATCCACTCAGCAAAGCACCAATGCATGTAAAAAGTTCATATTATTGGTAAAATCTGGCTATTATCTGCACACAAACCCCCAACCTCCCCCTGCATAGGCTTAAAAGGATTCAAGTATCACTTTGGTCAACAACAACAACAACAACAACAACATACCCAGTGAAATCCCACAAGTGGGGTCTGTG
>DF357718.1:5446-58189 GCA_000787875.1 Solanum virginianum | reverse complement strand
ATATATATATATATATATATATATATATATATATATATATATATATATATATATATACCTATTTATCATGAATAATTATTTTTTTAAGATAAAATTACTTACACCGTCTGTGCACATTAATTAAAATTAAGTTTTCCTACAACCATGTCACCTGTTCAACTATTTTAATAATAGTATTAATAGTCTAACGTGGTGAATTTGGTTAATTTTTTAAAGTACATTCTTGGGGGACAAATATATGTACTAGTGTAATTTACGAGACAAGTTATAATATAAATATTACTGTATGATCTCGACATTTGAGGTTCATTGAACAACTTTTATGTCTGGTCACTCTAACATAACGGCTATATATGGCATTCTAGAATCATGGGATATCATATACCTAGTATAAAATTTAATTGAGTATTATATATATAAAATAATCTTCTTTTAGAATTTTTACTTTTTTAAATAATATATATTCCTCGTATTTTTCAAAAAATTATGATTGCATCTGTGTGGAATCGTTCAAAATGGACAAATCCTTAGAATTAAAAGGTCTTGCTAATATGGAGATCATAAAATGATAGAAGAGAGAAATACTAAGGGAGGTGGTCACACCATCACATGCTTTACAACGATAGCACTTTGATGGCCTTGTCACTATCACACTCTTTTGACCTTTTTTTTAACAAAAAAAAATAAATTAGTCTAGACATTGGTGCCTGTACTAGCACGACTTTAATATTTGTTATTTTTTTATTTTAATCTAAATGATATAGAAATAATTATGGATATACTCTCAAGTTGTTTAAACAGACATATTGAACTGCTGTCTGCTTCACTAACTTTAATTATCATGATTAGTACTGTAGCATTTTTTAACACTAAAAAAATAAGACACACAAATTATTGTCTGCTTGAGCAGTTTTAATTATCATGATTAGTAGTATCTTTTAACAATAAAAATAAGACAAACAAATTACAACGGAAGAATCATAAAAGATTATGGATATCCCCTCAAGCCGCTATGTTGATCTGTTGCCTGCTTGAGTAACTTTAATTATCATTAACAATATATTTTAACTTTAAAAATAAGACAAACAAATTATAACGAAAGAAACATAAAAGATTATGAATATACCCTTAAACTGTTCAAATAGGTATGTCAACTTCAACTGCCTCTTATAATATAGTAAATTTGTCTAATTTAAATTTTGTGTCGTAGAAAGTGATGTTAAGAGAGAATGCTCTTTTGCATATTATAATTTGTCTAATCTAATTTTTAAATATTGTGTCAAATTAAAATGAAATGGAGAAAATAATTTTTTTCTATTTTTTGGGGGACTATTTTGCCCTTGAGCTTTGGACATATGGGTGGCTTGCAATGCAATGGAGCGAAAGGGATAGAGGGTGGAAATGACAAAATTAGGGGAAATCACTTACGGCCTCTCACTCGAAGGACTATTTTGCCCTTGAGCTTTGGACATATGGGTGGCTTGCAATGCAATGGAGCGAAAGGGATAGAGGGTGGAAATGACAAAATTAGGGGAAATCACTTACGGCCTCTCACTCGAAGGACTATTTTGCCCTTGAGCTTTGGACATATGGGTGGCTTGCAATGCAATGGAGCGAAAGGGATAGACGGTGGAAATGACAAAATTAGGGGAAATCACTTACGGCCTCTCACTCGAAGCAAAGACGGAGAAATTGCAATGGAGAGCGCTCTTCTCTCGGCTTCCCGCTTCACTACTACTCTCCACAGTTAAGTAAAATTTCTGTAAAATGGAACTTTGTTAAGCTTACCCTGCTAATTTTTGTTTTGTATTTTATCAGAAGCAGAAAGAGTGCTGGGTGGGCCTGTGGCTGTGAAGAAATTACAGAGTTCATTCTATGGCAAACAGATTAATAGTCATGCATTTTTCACTACAAACTTCAAAAGAATTAATCTCACTGTTACCTCTGTGGTTAGTCTTTTTCATTATATCTGCTTTTGTTTTTGGAATTTGAGAGGATTCCTCATGAGAATTGTTATTACTGGCCGGAATCGTTTAATGCGAGGTATAAGATATAGGATTACATTTATAATTTAGTGATACTCTCTCAGTCTAACATAGTTATTCATTGTTGACTTGGCATTCTCCTTAACAAGCAACAAATATATTATCCTTTGAATATGCTCTTTCTATTGGAATTTACTTGTAAAATATTTTTTAATTTGACTTTTACTTTCACTTCACAAAGATCAAGGTAAGACAAATATTTTCCCCCTATTATGCCTTGAATTTACTAATATTGAGTTAATGTCTGTGTGTTTGGAATCCTATTAATTAATAGAGATTAAATAATAAACTTATTATATTAGCAATACTTATTTTCTTAATTAGCGTGTCAAGTCAAAATTGACAAGTAAGTTCAAATAAATTCAATGCTTTAAGAAATACTCTACTAGATATTGAATAATATCTAGTCCCACCATTTGACTTTACTTGTCAAATTTTAATTTGGTACACCTATTAAGAAAATAATAATTGATATAATGAATGATAGGGTCCTAAATGTATTTACTCACTATATTTTTCATAGTGATTAACTCAATGTCAATAATGAAAAGGTATAATAGCAAAAAAATTGTCTCTCCTTGATTTGGCACAATCACAAGTAAAAGTAGAAATCAAATTAAATTGATAAATCAAAGTAAATTCGAACGGAGAAAGAAATAATAAGCGTAAAATGGAGTCAAATTAATAAATACTTCATTGTTATTTCAAACAAGACAAGTATTGTTGAACATATGGAGTAACATAATATGGAAGTTCAAAGAAAATCATGTCGTGTATAAGGAAGTGTTGTTATAGATGACAATTGTTATAAAGATGTATGAGCGTATCTAATTGTAGTTGCCTCTGAATTTGGGCTTATGTTCATGGTTTGGCAGATGCGGAAGAAACTGGTAAAGAAGGAGACTGTTATTCCTGATCCGGACTATCGAATTCCTGTTGTCCTTCTAGGTGCATCTTACAAATCATTTTACACATTGTTTGGATGGTTGTTACCCGTAGTATTGTATCGTATTGCTACTTTAGCTACAATATTTGTTTTTGTTGTATCGTGTTATTAACTCCATTGTTATGTAACAATGAAAAATGCATATAATATAACAACTTATTTGGTGTGATTACATGGCATTACCATTTTTTTCTTCTCATTTCACCCTTATTATGTGTTTAATAATCATTTTACTTTTACCCTATTATATCTCTATCTCATACTCTACTTTTATCCAATAATATTGTAAGCTTATTGTTCAAATTGTTGGTGCATGGTATTATGAAAAGATAGAAAACAATACAATCTATGCATCGTACTTATCAAAATAATATATTATTGTACATTATAATCTAATACATTATGAAACGATATGTAACGACCATCCAAACAAGCTGTATTGTGAAGAATTCCCTCAGTCTCTTCTCCATTTCATTTTCTCTAGTGTCTTTGTTCTAATTTTTTATATTTCACTATGAACAGGGTTATCTGGTGGTTTGTTTTATGTGGAAAATCTACCAGCAGCAGTTCCTATTGGTCTTCTTGGATTACTCCTGTTATTCCAGGTACATCTTTTTCTCTTCCCTTTTTTAACTTTTCTTACAAATGAGATGGAGAGCGAAACCGTAATCGTCTTATTTAAAACGAGATTGTATGTTACGTCTATTTTAAGCGGTTTCATAATGGACAGCAACGTCAAAAGAATGTTGCTCGGACTCTTTAGAAATGTCGTCAGGTTCTCCAAAAGTAATACATTTTTGGAGAATCGATACGGTTGGGCCAACAGTTTTGGAGAGTCCAAGCACATAGTGTACAAGGCACCTGCGCTATGTGGATCATAGACATTGAGGCTTTACATGTTTAAAGTTTGTGGCTTTCAGCAAACAAAAAGTTGTGCGGTGGAAATTCAATGATATATACTTGCCTGTTCCTTGCTTAGTGTGGTGCATGAATTGTGCCTAAAGAAAATTAGTAGGAGAGAGTTTCACTTACAATTTACATTGCCTTAAGAAACTTAAGAAAGTAATTAAGGAGCCAACGAGGAGATTCTGGGTTCGAATCCCAACTACACTTGCTATGAGATAATCACCCGGATTACTTTGGCAACCTGAGCTTCTGAGTTGAATAGGCTGCTCAATTGGTTAGCCGAGGTGTGCATAAGCTGACGAGATGACAAATAACAAAAAAAAAAAGGAAAAAACACTTCATAATCTTCTGTCAAGAGTTGAATACACGAGGCCATGACATCCAAGTTATAATGGGGATCTTCATCTATTGCCCAGATCTAGTAACAGAGCATCTGTTAATTCAGCTTATTATCTCAGTTTCCTTGATCTCATTCATCCGTGTAGCATCTATCGAGCTGGTCTTTCATTATTGATTCACTACGTTTTTCCCTTGCAGACAACAAGAGTGAGATTTGTCTTTGACGATGAGGCTCTGGTATGCTTTCTCTCATCCTTCAGCAATTGCTGCACTCTTTTGATAATGCATGCTCAGATAACGAGCAATAAATCAGATAAACGCATTCAGTCACATGATCCTTTTCCTTGTTTAGCTGGTTAATGAGTTGTGCGAATTGTTAAAAAGTTAATACAAGTGAAAATAAAAGCATGTCTGAACTCATTAGTAAAATGATTCCCTCTTATACTTCTTTCTTCAACTCTAAAGTTAATTCAGTTCAGAATGGTAAACAGAAAACGATGTTTTTCTCAAGTTTAGTACTTTTATTAAAATGTGTTTGTATTATCATATTTACTACCTTTGTGATAAGCAAATTGGCATCCCAAGATTGACTTGATATGCCCTTGATTTTTTGAAGGCTCTCTGATTTGACTAATTATACCATTGCATAGTTCTTGCGTTGGCTAATATGGTAGTGAAGCATAATAGCTTTGTATAACACGTGGTTCCATTCTTATTTATATAAATTTAATGTAAGCAATGTTACATGGTATGTTCTGTTCTCTCTAATTGCTATGTTAACTTCATTGCAGGAGGTGAAAGTTGGGGAGCAACTCGAGGAGTCAGGTGAAAATGTTTTCGTGGGTGGGAAGAACCGCTGGAAGTAAGTAGACGGCTATCCTTGCTATAAGCCAGTTTTTCCAAACAGCTGATTCAATGATGTGAACAGATATTTGTCATTCGTGAACTGGGAGCTATGGTGGCCAAACTTTCCGATTTTGGTCTATTTTAAAGAGAAACAGACAAAACCCGAGGGACAAGTTCACTTTTTCCCAGTAATTTTTGTAAGTGCTTTTAAACTTAGAATGTGTATCTTTTGTGTGTCACCTGTGAAGTTTAGTCTGACTAAATTTCATAAACAGAACGGAAAGCAACTGTATGATGTTATGGTCGAGAGATGTGGCCCTTCAAAAACTAGCGGACCAAACTAGTGCAGCATGAGCTGCAGGGGAAAGACGAAGATGAGCCAGACAAACCATATGATCAGATTTTGTGGCAAAGGTATGAAGCTCAACGAGGTTAAGGAACTCGTCTGTTCAGTTACAAGATGCGGTATAATCAATCAACATATACTCCCTTTCATGTTTTTATACATCTGTAAAATCATAAAGGTAAACTACTGCTCATTCTGAGTTTGTGTCACAAAATCATGTATTATATATTATCACCTTTACTGTATGAAAGGCAGTAACTGGATGCAAACTTTCTGTATACACATTTGGGACAACAAGTTCTAGCTCATATATTGTATCATACATTTTACAGTTCTAACATTAATGAACTAGGTGAAAATCATGGACGATTACGATTCAAATTTCTGCATCAACAAAAATTCTTGACGTACATTTGAACTTTACTAAGTCTACTTATTCGACACTTACGTTGATGAAAGATGATGTATAATAGATTGAGTAATCAAGTTGCGTATAAGGTGGCTAGACATTATCGATATGTCAACAAATTACACAAAGTATCACATCAAAATTTTAAACCAATTCCAAAAATGCAAATATTTCTTTCTAGGTTTATCGTTTAGATTTTGTATCTATTTTTTTAAAAAAGTTGTGCAAGTATAACTTTGAAATTACCCCCTCGGACAATTTTAGAACAAAGTCGAATGTTTATTCATATATTATTCTATCTTACAAATAAAACTTTAGGTATCAAATTTTAGATTATGGTTTAACATTTTCTAATAGATTTTCTAATTTGTTCATGAGGGGTCTTAAGACCTAGTTTAACAACAACATAATACCCAATGAGATCTCACAAGTGAGGTCATAGAGGGTAAAGTATATGTAAGCCAAACAGTCGAAACACAATAAACAAATTATGCTAGATATCAAAAGTAAGAATTACAATTAGTATAACAATAACGATAGACATCAACAAGCTTGATCCACTCCACAAACAGACAACACTCTCAAAAACCAAAAAAGAAAAGGAGAAAAAAGAAAAAGAGGAAACAATGAACTGACTGGTAAATATGAAGCGTGACCCCACACAATCCAAAGGCCAACAATGGATATAGCTAAAACACTTCATGTCAGCTTCAAATTTCTTGATTTTCTGATTCTGATGATAGCAATAACCATAGCCAAACAACGATAGCAAGCCAAAACCCATCATAAAGGGAGGAGATGTTAACAGTACCTTCACTTTCCCGCTTCAAGTCTCCATTTATCAGCTCCCCTCTGAAGTTCCATCCTCCTGCTTCTTCTTCTTTTTTCACTCAGAAATTTCATCAAACACATCGTGGGCGAGGTTCTTACCCATGTATTAGAGCTGTGGATATTGATCAAAATACGGTTTTTTTCTTTCTCAAGTTCTCCTTTTGTGTTTTTCTTCCATAATTATTGCTTAATTTTGGTTGATCTTGCATGCGTGTTTTTTATTTTTTGGGGATTATAATGTACTTGGCAGGTAATAGCAATTACAGTTGGAGTGGTCAGTGTTGCTATTGGAATTGGAATTCCAGTTTTTTATGAGAACCAAATTGATAGTGCTGTAAGTTTTTTTTTGTTTAATTTTATGAAATATGCTCTTTGAATACACTTTTGTCCTTTCTTTATTATGAAGGGCGGAGCTACAGTTCTGCTTATGGGTTTGGCAGAATCAGTAGCTTGAGCTCAAACTCTGTATTTGTGTTTAAAGTGTCCACTTAGTATGTATATACTCCCTCCGTTCCAAAATACTTGTCACATTTCCGCTTTTCGTATCAATATGATGAAAAAAATGATCTTAGAATGTTGATGACTTCATTGCTTGATGTGCTGGATTTGATATGCAACTCTGTTTTCATAGTTAAAAAATGTACATTTTACAGGCAAAAAGAGAGAACACTCAGCCCTGCTTCCCCTGCGCTGGCACTGGTGCTCGTAAGTATTTTTTGAAATTGACTTTTCATTCTGTTGTTTCTTGAAATGTTCGATCTGATAAGTACAAATGAGCATAGAAGTATATTGTTGTGTCCACAAGTGTACTTAAAATATAGTTAGTACATAATTGATGTTATCGAAGGAGTGTATACATTAGTTCAAAAACAACAAAGTAGAGTTTGTGTTGTTGTATTGGTGAGTTTATAGCTATAAGGTAGTTTTCGAGGTAAAGTAGATTGTAGAATAAGGGCAAAAGTTTCAATATCCTCAAGATAAAACTAAGAAGTACATGTTCTGATTCATGCTTGGCTTCAGTTTTAGATGCTGTAGTATGTTTTCTGATGGTTTTTGGCCTGTGAAGAACATTTTCATCCATCCTTGTTATCACTCGATTCTTTCTTATAGGTCTCAGGAACATAACTCTTATGGTTCCTTTCTATATTCTAGTGTAAGACATAACTTGGACCACTTGTCTTCTTCTTGGTGATGGTGCTCATTCGCAACAGATCTAGTCATTTACTTGCCAGTTTCCAGCCAAGAGAAACTAGCTTTGGTTTGAGCTATCCCTGTCTCTTATTTTAGTGATGTTTTTGCTTGTATATATCAATTATCAGAATTTCCAGAAGTCCGAGCAAAGACCCTAAACCCATATTTCAATTGCTTCAATGGATCTTAAGCTGGCTTGTTGAATTGGTCTTGTTTTGTATAACTTTAAATTGACACGTATGACTTATTGATCAATATCTCTGAGATGATGGATAGAGCAAATCATGCATTTCTTGGAAATCTTTCCGAAATGCTCATATTATGGATCTAGGATTTGTTTTTAAACCCCATAATTTGTATGGCACTTCAAAGTGCTTTTAAGGAATTTTTGGATTGCAGCTACTTACACAAATGACCAATTGCCAATGAGCTATCCGTGGCTCTGATCCAACAATTTTCTTCAACTTGCCATTTCGTCCTGGCTTTGACTTGAATCTCTCCTTATTATTAAATAGCGTCATTGTAATTAGGAAGTGTTCTAATGCTGACCCTGAGGTGGTTCTATCTGCTCCAGAGTTTTTGATCATCGAAGAGTCACAAAGAGAAGGGTGATTTATGATTTTGTTGTTTTAGTTTCTCTAAAATTTGCACATGACTATTCTTGATAGTTTCCAATTTAACATCAAAGTAAATCTTGGGTGCCATGTGCCATCAATTAAAGATTGCATGCATAGACATTACATCACCCAATAAAAGAGGAGAATTGAGTGATTGAACGATAAGATCTTACTAAGGTTCAATTATTGAAAAAGTCCTCAGTAGATTGTCTGACCAAAGGCTGTAGACCTAGTTAATCTATAAAGCTTAACATCATTTTGAGGACCGACTTAGAGCTAATACTTACGAGGAAAGAGTTTATGTTGCAGAGAAATGCAGATTTTGCATGGGTACTGGCAGTGTGACAGTGGAGCTTGGAGGGGGTGAGAAAGAAGTCTCTCGTTGTATCAACTGTGACGGTGCTGGTGGTTTGACTTGCACAACATGTCAAGGAAGTGGCATTCAACCTCGCTACCTTGATCGTAGGTGAGTTAAAATTTAGAAACACTTCTGTTTGATGAAAAGAACTTAGAGCTCAGTCTTGGAGAAACAAATACTGATGGTGTCATTTTCTCTTGGACAGGGAATTTAAGGATGACGATTAGATATGGAGGAATACTCACCATGGACGCCAGAGCTTGTTTATTGTCTAGAAGCCTGTCATTTTGACCCAAATATATTGACAAAAATTTCTGTAAAATTCATTCATTTTCATCCCCTATCTCTCCGCGCTTCTCAGTTTTCACACGTTCCTTTCGCCTTTTGTTATTACATGTAATCGATCGTTAACAAGCTGAGCAAGCAATACATGATTTCGATACAAGCTTTGCCCAATTGCCTGTTGTAAAAGAGCCAAAGATTTTGTGTTTGGAGTAAGTTAAGACAATGAAAAGGAGCAGTTGTATGTGGTGCATTTTCCTTTTTAACGGATTAAACTAGACAGCCTTGGAATTTTTACATTATCAACTGCCAGGTCATCCAAATGATATTTACATATAAGATTACATGTTGGATGATATTTAAAATTTTAACTTGATGGATTACATCCAAATGATATTTACATATCTACTGCAATAAGTAAATATGACTTGATGGATTAACTCGATATCACTATAAATCTTAAAGATAAAATGAGCGTGAGAAGAATAGCAAAAAATACATGCAATTTAGACATCATTGGTCAATTAGAAAAAAGGAAAAGAGAAAATTCGTGAATGGTCAAGAAGAAAAGAAAGAAATATGGAGGCAAAACTGTAAAAAGAAAGAAATATGGAGGCAAAACTGTAAAAAGAAAGAAATATGGAGGCAAAACTGTAAAAGGAAAGAAATATGGAGGCAAAACTGTAAAAAGAAAGAAATATGGAGGTAAAACTGTAAAAAGAAAGAAATATGGAGGCAAAATTATAAAAGGAAAAGATAGGCATATGCTACTCGTACACCCTACAAAAAACAAAAGTAAAATAAAGGGACCTCACTAGGGTTTAAATTCATCGTTCTCCCTCGTCTCAACTGGAAAGAACAGCTGCTTTCTGTGTGAATCAACATCATTAATTTGGAGCAGAACTGAACTGAAGGGGAGAATCATGCTGTATATAATAGGTCTAGGATTGGGGGACGATAAAGATATAACTTTGAAAGGTCTTGAAGCAGTAAAAAAATGCAGCAAAGTGTACATGGAGGCTTACACTTCACTTCTCTCATTTGGGCTCTCCCCAAATGGCCTTTCTAATCTGGTTAGAAAAAAGCTACAGTCTTTTCTTGTAATTTCACTTTCAGCTAGTTAAAAAAGGTGATTTTTATGGTGAAAAAGTTTTGATCTTTTTCCAGGAAAATCTTTATGGAAGATCAATTACACTTGCAGATAGGGAAATGGTAGAGGAAAAAGCTGATGAGATCCTTAACGAAGCTAAATCTTCTGACGTGGCGTTTCTAGTTGTTGGTGATCCTTTTGGGTATTCTTCTTTTCTTTGATATGCTTATTTATTTGAGTAATGAAGACCCTTTTGGATATTTTTACTTTCAGTTGTTATCAATTTATGATCTTGGTTAGGATAGAAGTTTAGCAGTTTTTGCATAGCCTCCTGTCTTGCCATTCATGTTGCTACCCATTGTGTCTTGTGTTTTGGTTGTCGCATGACTTTGCTGTGGTTATTGTTTCCCTTCCCTATATGCTATGTGATGCTTCCCTCAGTACATGTTTTATTTCTTTCCTTTTGTATGTTCTTTGAGTTGCGTTGCTTGAGTCGCGGGGTCTTCCAGAAACAACCTCTCTACCTCTGTAAGGTTGGGGTAAGGTCTGCATACACCCTACTTTCGTCGGACACCACCTTGTGGGATTACACTGGGTATGATGTTGTTGTTGTTGGTCCATTCTGGTTGCTTTGTTCGATCTTGTTTCACTTTATAGTGGTTAATTTCGCAAAGAAGTAGATAGGCTATGAATGATTGTACCTATTTTTAAGTGAATATTCACCTAGATTCTGTAAAATCAAGAACAATAATTGGTTGAATCTTTAAGTTTCGATCTTGTGCTAGCAAATTATTGAACTTTGTTGCAAAACACCAAGTAATTATCAGTAATATTGTCCTTCAAAGTTAGGAGGATTGCTTGGAATAAGGACCTCTGTATTGTTCTAAAAGTATGTTAATGCATTTCTCTTTCAATATTAGTTATGCCTTCTATTTTGAAACTAATTTTGACAGTTGAAATTGCATATTAGAGAAATCATGTAAATGTTATGTCGAGCCTCTCGTTCCATTATAGAGAAGTATGGTATGACTTGCAAAATTTCTCTAAAATGATGAACTTTGTCGATATATGTTAGCAAAGACTTAATTGGGTAATCTTCCTTAACAGGAGAATATTTTCAAATGTCTTGTATTTTGTGTGGATTTAATAAAGAAGTAAAAATACAAAGATGGTTCTTTTCATGTTGCCGCGTAGATGTTCTTTAACTTATCGACTTCCTTTTCTATCCATCATATGTCTAGAAAAGATGGTTCTTTTCATGTTGCCGCATAGATGTTCTTTAACTTATCGACTTCCTTTTCTATCCATCATATGTCTAGAAAAGATGGTTCTTTTCATGTTGCCGCATAGATGTTCTTTAACTTATCGACTTCCTTTTCTATCCATCATATGTCAATATTCAATACAGAGCCACAACCCACACTGATATTGTTGTCCGTGCTAAGAAGCTTGGTGTGGATGTTAAGGTCATACACAATGCATCTGTGATGAATGCTGTTGGAGTGTGTGGCTTACAGCTCTACCATTATGGAGAGACAGTTTCCATACCATTCTTCACTGAGACCTGGAGGCCTGATAGTTTCTATGAGAAGATTAGAGAAAACCGAAAGCTTGGACTACACACACTCTGCTTGTTAGGTAAGTAGCTAACTAACCACTCTGTTTGTTATTATATTGGTGGTGTCAGGGAACTTGTGCCATCTGTGACTGAACGACTGAGCAGCCTATTCAGTTCACTAGCACATGTTATAAGGGCAATCTTGCCTTCCAATTTTAGCATATTGCCTCACAGAAAATATGCAGTTGGCTGAAAATCTTGTTATTCCTATGCTACTGCAGTGACAATATGTAGGGGAGGTCCTGTTAAAAATAGCTCAACTCAAGGATAATAAAAAGCTTAATGACTCGCATTCTTGTTACTCTCTCAACCAATAGACCATCCCCTTATGGAATGTTATTTGGCTATATCATAAGTAATGTGTCACCATATATATTCCATATATATGACGATAAGTTTTCAGTTGAAGGTCTTGCCCCTTTTACCAATCAAAAAAACTTCAGTTGACAGTCTATCATCTTTTGCTTCTAAGTGGAGTCTTTTCACCCAGCATACTTCTGAACTAGTTTTCTGAAGGCTCAGTTCTCAACCATTAAACACCATTGTAGTGCTAACAATGCATGCTCCACATGAAACTAGATGTCTAGTTGAGTTTCTGTATTACTTTGCTGGTGACTTGTGGGGCTACAGAAGTACTTCATCGATCTTTTATTACCGCCTTTTCTGTGCAACCTTTCTCCATTTAATTGCATCTTCATCTCTTGATTTGCAGATATACGAGTGAAAGAACCCACCATTGAGTCTCTTTGCAGGTTAGACTTCAATATTTCTTCCATTTATTCTTTAGACGAATTACTTGGAAGTGGTATGTGACCCTGATGTTATTCTCAGAGGAAAGAAGCAGTATGAACCACCCAGGTTTATGACAGTTAACACCGCAATCGAGCAGCTCTTAGAAGTTGAAGAAGCCCGTAAAGAATCTGGTATGTTCGCTAGTTTTATGCTTTTGCTTGAGAAAATGGTAATCCTTCATCATAAGGTGTCTTGGCTCTCTAATTGACTAGTATTAGACTTTATCCTAAATTTATTTTTCCTTCGGGGGTTTTGGGTGGGGGGCATGAGTATTAATAGCTATTTCCCTTAGTTTGTCCAAGTTTGCCATACTTCACTCTGTGTGATCAAGATGTTACTTAATACAGAATTTGAAGACTTGTCCCTGCAATTATCTCCATGTTAACTTGTGAGACCCTACTTTATTCTTAATTTGACATAAATCACATTTACAGTTCAAGCATTCTCTTCTTTAGCAAGAAACAGAATCCGTACTGCTTGGTGTAAATATTTGCCAAACATCCCCGTACATATTCCATATGATAAGTTCCCTTGACATTACTGATAATGGACATGGTTTAGATATGCCTCGAACCTATACCTTATTTACTAACATAAATGTGTACAATTGATATCTTTTTTTGTTTCAGTCCCGGCTTTATTGCATTTATAGTTATAAAGAATGGTGTTCTACATTTATAGCGACTAAGATTTCATTTGGCTTCACGTTTTCAAAATTACAGTATATGGTGAAAATACAATTTGTGTTGGTTTTGCACGGCTAGGGAGTGAAGACCAGAAGGTGGTTGCTGGTTCAATGAAGCAACTTCTAACAGTAGACTTTGGGCCTCCATTGCATTGCTTAGTCATAGTTGGCAAAACACACCCTGTTGAAGAAGAAATGCTGGAATTTTATGGGCTTTAGAAAACCTTATCACAGGATTACATTAGCAAATGTTGTATTAGTGTTGCCTTTTGTACCATTCCATTCTTTTTGGTGACTATTTATTTAGGCATTAGATGAGTATGAGTTACATTTTGCTTTGTAAACTCTTCCCATGTTCAAGTGTTGACATATTTTCAGGAGATTGTTTGTTATTTTGTTATCTTTCACGATTATTCTTATTATTATAACAATAACAACATACTTAATGTAGTTGCACGAATATAGTCTGAAAGATAGAATGCATGGAGAACTTGTATACCTACCACTTCTCTTCTTGCATTTATTGGTGCACACTATGATTTATGGTTAAATGTTTCATTCATTTTAAAGAAAAATGATGTGAATTGCTAATGTGTCATAATTCACTTCATTCAGATGTTCTCCCATTAAGTGTAACATAAAATATGGTGCATTAATTGATTTAATCTTACAAGGAACTCCATTTATTGTAGTTGTTGGGTGTATACCAATAGTGAAACAAGAAAGACAGTGACAGTTGGCTTGTAGATTGCTGTAACTTACAATTGATATACCGCCAAATATCATTCGATTTTAGTTTGTAAAATATATGCAAGGCATGTAAGTATCAAAAAAGAGCGTTAGAGTAAGTGATAAAGTTATTGTTATATGACTAGGAAGTCATGCATTCAAGCATATCTAACAGAAATATAAGTTAAGACTGCATACAATAAATCCTTATGGTCGAATCCTTCCTCAAACGCTATGTATATCAAGAGGTTTAATGCACTGAACTTATTTTTTTATTTTTTTTCTTGAATCATTAATTTTTATTTTATTTTTTTAACTTGATCCTTAGTGAGAGGGCAACTGTCAAGTGTCAAGTGACAAGATTTCTTTTTCTGGCCAACTGACACTACTAATGACAAGTAGCTTTCGATGCACATGAGGTACCAACCCACTAAAATTACAAGGCAACAACTTTTTTTCTCTTTCTTAATTATATTCCCGGCATCTATCTTTACTTGTTCGTTATATTATTTTGAGATATTTAATAATAATTATTCATTTTATAAAATTAAATTATTTAATTTCTAATTTATTTTTATTATTAATTATAGTTATTTCGCTTTATACTCAAAAGAACAATTTGAAAAAGTTACCTCTATTATTATTATTTCTTAATTTCTTGTCAACTCATTAATAAATAAGTAAAGATGAACGTAGAGGTGCTGATAACAACTTAATCATTTGTATTTAAGTTCTGAGAACCCCAAGAATTCTAAAGAAAGTTTGCAACTACTTCTCTCGTTTTCCTGTTGTTTGTATTGCTCTATTTGATAATCAATTTAATTAATTTAAAAAATGAGAGTAGATTATATTAATTTGATATTTTAAAATTAAAAGTTATACGAAAAGTATTACAAATTATAATTTTTTATATTAATATGATAAAAAATAATAATCAAAATTTATATAATTTGAATTTCAAAAAAAACTATGACGATTAAAAATAAATAAAATAATATAAAATTATAATTTTTATTTTATTTTCCACCATGTGTGTTCAATAATAACCCAATCATTTGTATCAAAGTACGGATCAAACAAAATTTTTAATTAAAAATGGAGGAGGTTTAAGAGATAATTCAGTTTTATAGTCAAAATATTTATTTTATTGCTTGATTCTAGAAAATCTAGGGTTGGGCGTTGGTTTTTTGGTTTGGTGGTGTTAAAGTTTGGTTTGATTTTTTGGTGTTTGATTTTTTAAAAATGAGCATTATACTCCGCATCAAACTAGATTGGTTCGTTTGATTTTTTTAAATTTGATTCGGTTTATTTTGGTGTTTCTAAAATGATTTTTTGGTGCTAAGTAAAAATAAAATAAAAATAATTTAATCCATATTAAAAGTATATAATAAATTACTCAAATATTTTAATATTATATACTTTATAGATAATTGTAAATTCATAACGTCATCATCTACAAACAAAATTAAAAAAATCAACTTACTTAACACAAAAGTTAAGTTAAAACATTAGTGCAAAGGACTTACTAACTAATGGGAGCTGCAAATGATTCTTTAAAACCATGCAATCGCTAAACATAATAATCAAGAATACGGCAAAAGCATATCATCCAAATGATTTTCTTTTATAATGACAAAAGCTCTTTCCAATGGTTAAAATTGGATTGAGCTTGAGTTAACATTTAAATATAAAAATTTAGAAGTATTAAATTATTAATATAATAAAATTTTAGTTTTTCGGTGCACCATGATTTTGAGACCCTTACACCGTGAATCGAATAATAGAATCGAAGTTTTCAAAACAAAAAATCAAAATAAAATCGAATAACCAAAAAATCGATACCAAAAAATTAAATTAGTTCGATTCAATTTAGTTTTTCGATTTTGTAGTTTTTTTCCCCCACCCCCCAAAAAAACCCAGTAGTTATTTCCTTGACATTTTCAAAAGTTGTTGGTTGAGATTTTCCTAAAACCCAAGTCAATTGTTTTCCTCCCCAAATCTCGTTCAAGATCCTCAAGAAAACCAAAAAAAAAAACAACAATGGCATAATAGTCATTCTTCCAAACTGTGAGGAAAAACAAAAAAAGTTCATCATCTTCACAAGAAAATACTGTCGGTGCCCTGTTCTATCCCCCATCTACCTCAAATCTCTTGTTTTTTTCTTTCAAATAGCCAATTTCATTTTCCACCCTAAATTTTCTCCATTTTTTTCTTCTTCAATCTCTCCAATTTTTTTTTGTATTCTTTTCACCTACATTGCCTGTTAAAAGAAGAATTTTTCCACCCATATAGTCCCGCATTGGTGTATGCGGGATAATTAAGTCAGGTTTGGGACTTACCCTTTTCCTCATTTTCTTCATTTAAATTAATTTTGTTCCCAAAGATCAAATTTTTATGAGATCTGAATGATAAAAGATTGCATTTTTATGTTTTCTTGATAATAATAATGCAGGTAAATTTGTTGAGGTGAATAAGGATGGGAGAGAAATCAAGAAAAGGGGGTTGTTGTGGATGGATTTTAGCTTTGATAGTTGCTGCTGCGGCTGCTGCAGCCATTGTGGTGCTTGTCATGAAGAAGCATCAGGGTTCTAACTCAAGCTCAGATGCTTATTCTGGTGCTTCTGCTAAGAAATATGGAGATGCTCTGAAAATTGCAATGCAGTTCTTTGATGTTCAAAAATGTAAAGTCCCTTATGATATTTTGAAATTAGTTAGTTTTTTGTGCTTGTTAACTTAGTTTTTGTGTTTTGTGCTTGTTATTTAGATCCCCTGCTGAGAGATTTTCATTTCTGTTAATGCAGCTTACTTGTTTGATATAGTACTGAAAAGGAGTACATTTTGCCTCTTATACTTCTTTTACTGCACTATTTTGTTGTGGTTGCTGTTTTTTTCTTTTCAGTATGCTTTGTTATGTTTTTTGTACTGTTTCTTTTATTTCTTTTTTCGATCTGCTTTGATATGCTTTTCCTTGAGGTGAGGGTCTATCACAAACTACCTCTCTATCACCCAAGATAGGGATAAGGTATGAATGCACTCTATACTTCCTAGACTCCACTTGTGGGATTACACTGCATATGTTGTTTTCGCTGTGCATGTTGATTCTTATACTCTTTATTGTCTCCAACATTTGTGTTGTGTCATAATGACTTGGACATTTCATATGGATGTTGCACTTCATAATGTCTTGAATGTTCATTTCTCTATTTGCTAAATATTTCATATATATGTTCTTGTCGGTGGGCTAAACTCTTAGTTTAGGTGGCATTTAAATTTTTCTACTTTTAAAGTCGGTAAGATGAAGAGATCGTCACTGATGCCCTGTGAAGTATTGTCTTGCCTGCATGCTGGTGTGGAAGGATTGTGGTGAAAGTGTATGGGTGATATTAAGGAACTTGTTAGCTGTCTAAACTCTGTCTCCTTATAATATGGAACGAGGTCCAAATGTGCTGGTATCAGCCGAGTTCCTACAAGGGGTTCTGGAAGAGGCATATTGTCTTGTCGGGTTCAAATGTTGGATGAGGTCCCAAGGTCATGATATCATGGATTCACTGTATTGTTATCAAACTTGGCAAAGCTCTTTTCAAGAAACAAAAAAGATCATTCAAAAACTAGACCATTTATCTTAAGTTACTTATGTGAAGACGTTGTTGCTTGTTCTAACATGTTTCTTGGGAACTTTTCTAGTTTTGTTCTTTTGAATTTGTCTGTTGGGCTCTTAAAGGGTAAAATCTCTTGATGTTTCAGCTGGAAAATTGGTAAATAATAAGATATCATGGAGAGGCGATTCAGCTGTCAAAGATGGAAGTCAAGCAAAGTTAGACCTCAGTCAAGGAATGTATGATGCTGGCGACCACATGAAATTTAATTTCCCAATGGCTTACACTGCCACTGTGTTGTCATGGGCCATCCTTGAGTATGGTGATCATATGAAGGATGTGGGCCAGTTAGAACCTGCTAAAGACTCACTCAAGTGGATTACGGACTATCTAATCAATTCTCATCCAAAAGATGATGTTCTTTACATTCAGGTTATTATCTCAATTTTCTCTTCCTTGTATTTTTTCTTTCTGCTGCTGCATTCAAGACATAAGATTCCTTTATCCTTCCTTCCCTCTTTATGCTCCGAAATTTGTTTGACGCATGCTTTTAATGAGTGAATAGCTTGCTGGAATGTGGAACTTGGGTCTTACTTTAGGAAGAATGCTGACATTTAGAAACTTCTATTATGAAAATCCTTTGTTCTTCATGGAAGTTAGTTAGAAGAATTCAGCTTAAAGTGATAACAAGGAAATTGACCGAGTCTTAGGTCACAGAGCAAGAGCACATGTGCATAATGGATTTATTAAAAGAGTGCATGTTGTATATCACTACATTTTTAATGTTGCAGAGGAGAAATGTCTTTATTTCATGTGTCTTGCATTGTATTTAGTGTTTAGTGCTAAGGGCTTACAGCATTGTATACAAGTGATATGATAAGATGTGGTATGTATTTTCTAATGTGAAAAGAAGATCCATTCCATGTTGGAGGTCTCAGCTTCGAAACCCCTTGCTACCGAAAGCAAGGGGTTTGCCTTCTGAGTCGAGCTTGTCGCACCGGGCTTGCCTAGTGCAGGTTACCTCTCTTGTGTGGTTTGCAAGCTATTGCATAGGAGCGGGGTTTTACCTTGTGCAGCGGCTGCAGGTTCCCCTTGTCATAAAAGAAAAAAGGCGCGCCACTTAAAATGCCATAAACATAGACGCATTTAGTCAAGTATTTTAATCATTAAAAGATGAATAACTATATAATATTCTTTTTACATAATATAAGATAAAGATGGACTATTATTAAGCAGCAAATGACAAACATCAAATAAACTATAGTTCCTACAGGAGCATCTTCAATTTACTTATAGAAGTTTGATTGCCATCCATCATGTTATGGATATACTTGTTTAATATGTTGATTTATAATTCAAAGGACGTCGGATGTCTAAGCTCCAGTTCATCTCATCATGACATTTCCATTTATTGTCAATATCATATAGGAGAATTTGAGTTTGCTTTAAGTGGTCTGTTTTAGATTATATTTGACTTTTTTAAGTTGTTTAACAATGCTTTTCAGTTTTTGAATGTAAATCATGGTGATGCTTCATTTGATCAAATGTATCTTAGTGTTTGTTTCACAAGCTCTACTCTTTGGCAGGTTGGTGATGCTGTTGCCGACCATAAATGTTGGGACAGGCCCGAGGACATGACTGAGGCGAGGCCTCTAATTCAGATAAATGCTTCTGTCCCTGGGACAGAAGTTGCAGCTGAAACTGCAGCAGCAATGGCAGCAGCATCCCTGGTGTTCAAGTCTAGCAAATCAGCATATTCAAGTGACCTTCTTAAGCATGCTAAACAGTTGTTTACCTTTGCCGACAAACATAGAGGTGTCTACAGCGAAAATATTCCTGAAGTAGCAACATATTATAATTCAACTGGATACGGAGATGAGCTCTTGTGGGCAGCAAGTTGGCTATATCATGCAACTGGGGATCAAACATATTTTGATTACGCGACTGGCAAAAATGCAGATTCTTTTGGTAATTTTGGAAATCCAACTTGGTTTAGCTGGGATAGCAAACTAGCTGGTACTCAGGTATTCTTACTTTGCTTATGAGATGCTCGAGTGCTTCTGGTGTTAGGTTATTAGCTTATTCATGTCCGAATGCTTCCCAATAATTGATTTATGAGCAACTATATCTGCAAATCCAGCTGTTTGGAAGTCCTAAAGGAACTATAGAAAGTTATTAAATGGACCAGTTTTATCTTGGTATATTTAAGCAGTGAATTCTCTGTTTTTTTTTTTTTATTTGATGTTTCACAATAAAACTATTCAAGGCAAACAACTTGAAAAAGTCAATCACTGCTTTTTTCATTCTCAAAAACAGAAGAAGTCAATGGCTGCTTTTGTTGCAGGTTCTTTTATCCCGGGTCAGCTTCTTTAATTCGAAAGTGTCAAACTCGGACACACTTCAACAATATAAGAAAACTGCAGAAGCCGTAATGTGTGGTCTCTTACCAAAATCTCCAACAGCAACATCCAGCAGAACTGATAGTAATGACCCATTTAAGCTTCTTTTATTAAGCTCTATTTGTGTTCTTCATGTTTTCTTACCTGTCAATGCTTAGTATTAATTTTGACGGTCTGTATACCACTTTGACTGATGGTTCGAGAAGTACTATATTCTTCTCTTATCTTTCATGTTACTTTTTCAAGGACAGTAAAACTGATTGTGGTTTTAATTCTACCACGACGCCCGTCTTAAGTTTTTTCCTGATTAGAAAAGATGTGAGCTTTAAAGGGTAAATTATACTGTATGGTTAGTTATTTCATTTAGTTCCACGCTCGTATTTTCTTATCTTACAACTTAGTTTTGTTTTCCTGTTTTCTTCTCTTCTTTAACTCATATTTATTCTTCATAACAGAAGCTAGAATGTGATAACATGTTTGTCCAGTATCAGTTATTATATTATTACTTATTTGGTACGTAGTCTTTGTTATTAATTTCAAACAAACGTTAATGCAGATGGTTTAATATGGATATCTCAATGGAACGCGTTGCAGCACCCTGTAGCCTCTGCCTTCTTAGCTGTGTTGTACAGTGATTATATGCACACTTCCCGGACTGAAAAATTTACTTGTGATGCCAATGAATATACACCATCTGATCTCAGGAAGTTCGCCATGTCCCAGGTGCACTTCTTGTCTTTCTACTTACAGCGAAGATATATTTTGGATATTTAATCTTATGTATATCATAAGCTTACGACAACAGCTATTTCAGTTTTCCTACGTCTGTTTTAGAATTTAGTAACTAACAATGTTGCAAATATACCCGACCTTTTCTAGGCTGATTATGTTTTGGGCGACAATCCAGCAAAGATGAGTTATCTTGTAGGCTATGGGGACAAATATCCGCAGTATGTTCACCACAGAGGGGCTTCCATTCCTAAAGATGCTGATACTAATTGCAAAGAAGGTTGGAAGTATCTAGACTCAACAGAACCAAATCCCAACGTTGCAACTGGAGCCCTCGTTGGTGGTCCATTTCTTAATGAAACATATATCGATTCAAGGAACAACTCGATGCAAGGAGAGCCAACTACATACAATACTGCTGTCATTGTTGGCCTTCTTTCTGGTTTGGCTTCCACTTCCTCAGTGGCCCAGTCTTTCACCTGAGCTGTATACCACCTGTCATTCGTGTGCCATCTCATATCGTACGTCTCTTACCTTACGTAGATGCATACATATTTTTTTATTTCTTGTAGCTCCATGAACACATAAAGGTGTACTACATATGTTTGTATGTTAGTGTGTACCACATTATCTGTCCTAATGTACTAATATCAAATATATGTGCTCAACAGGCATTATAGTTTTTGTGGTATCAGGTTGCTTAAAATCGTCATGCAAGTTGTCGCGTGTTGTTTATTACCATCAAGCTTCTTTTTTTTTTCGTAATGATGGTGTCTGAGTCAGTTTGTGTTAGCTTTGTTTTGATTTGAAAGAACAAGAACCGGTCTCGGACACCACTTAGCTTTTTGCTGTTTAATCTTTTGTAACATATTCTCCATTGAAAACATAATATGAAAATATGATTTGAGTTTTCATGGAAGTTGTCAAGATGATGTGAAACAGACCAAAGGCAAACATAGTACATAGGTGTCATTCCACTATGAAGCTAAGGTAGTCCTAAAATATGAAAGTGCATACATGATTGAACACTTATGTTGGCCTCTAATCAGTATACCAACTAAGGAGCAAATTGGATAAGTCTGTCCATCTATGCAATTCACTGTTTTCTTCTGCCCTTATCTTGTTTCTGACTTTGGTACTGTTAAACATTATGCATGTCTTCAAAAAGTTTAAGAAGGGACACTATCTTATGATGTGTTATTCACTAAGGGGTTGATATAGCCTTTTCGCTATAGATTTATCTGAATTCACGTTCACATTATATGTAAAAACACATTTTAACGATATATAAATCTTATGTTGAACTTATTATTTAAAATTCTGTATTCGCTTCTGGTTATACCCTTTAGACCTCTAGGTTATACTTTATGAAGTTCAAATAGCCAAATTACATAAAGTGTTTAAAAGAAAACATGAAAGTTGAGGATAGTGGAACATCAAGTAGAAGAGGATACAAGGACCTAATAGTTATGAGGGCACTATGTGGGGAAAAAAAATTTCACATCCTCTTACCCAAATTTGTACATACATGTTGTACACATTGAAGTGTACAACTTTGGGAGAAACTAATTTATAGCTTTAGGCCCACTAATTTTCTACTTCCAACCATTTTTTGACAGTTTGATTTCCACTTTTTATAGTGGACTTTGAAACTCCCTCTTCTAGTACTTACCTTTTGTCTTTTCCTAAAGAAAGTCTAGAATTAAGTTTTTCTTTTATATTATATAACTGGTAAAGTTGTTATGTGATCATGAGATCACGGGTTCAAACTTTGAAAATAGTCTCTGACAAAAATATAAGATTAAATTACGTATAATAGGCCTTTTAGTTGGATCTTTTCCTAGATCTTGTGCATAGCGAGAGTTTTAATGTATATGTTTAAAAAATAAAATAAATAATAGTTATGTAAATGTAAACTATTCTACCTACATCATCCGTGGTCCTTCCCTAAGTTTTTGGATCTTGATGTTTAAAACCTAATTATTATTATTCTATATATCTATATTTCCCACATAAATCATGAGGCACATGTCTCTCTCAATATCTCAAATCATGCAAATTAGTAAAAGAAAAGTTTAATCGTACCAAAGTATAATCATATGAAATTACAATATTCAAAAAAGATACCAGAATAGTCCACTTGAAATTCGAAACAATTTTTTTAATCCATTGTTGACGTTATATTAGAGCTTCTCTTGTCGTATATCAAAAAGATTCAACAATAACATTTAAAAAGAAAAAAAACTGTTGTACGTGTAATTTTTCGACGAAGAAAATTTATTTGAACTCTTCCTACCAATGTAGTATATTACTGAGTACAAATGCAAGTAACAAGAATTTGTTCCAAAATAAATATTAATTTCTGCTAATAAAATAAGCTTACACGTTTTACATTAGAGGAAACACAATTAACTATAGAATGACAAAAGGAATTAATATACATTACAAAACAATCATATACAGACAGAAAAACAATTACTTTTTACTACATCAACTTTTGCTGTTTAATTAGGCATTTGATTTAGCCTAATGGACAAAAATGAATCAACACTAATAGTTTTTTCCCTCAAATTAATCATAAACAGCAAGTTAAATGTGCTATGAAGCTACTAATTAATTAATTAATTCTCTGAAGCTTTCTCATCAACATCTTACCTTGTGGTAATTATGTCATAATTGATGAATTTAAGTCTTCAAAGAAATTAATATACTACACTTCTCTATAAATATATTAATCTAACCCATAATTTGAAAATTCAACGAGCAATTTCCAATTTTGTTGTTGTGTAGCCAATTTGTTGCTCCATTTCCCAACTTAATTTTGGTGCCACACCGTTATGCTTAGGGACATAATCCTACAATAAAGCCCATTCAACATGTTAAACTCGAGATAGCATCAGAGTCTGATTCAAGATTTTGAGTTAGTAAATGTAAAGCGTCGTCATACGAGCATAGTGAATCATGAAGAGCAATCTGATAGTATTAACAGAGGTGAATTCAAAATTTGTAAGTCACTGAATACTTAATATCACCATATTAGAGGACGAACCATGAATACTAACTCATAATTCAAGATTTTAACTCGGTGGATGCATGATACCGCCCAAACAGGCATATGATGAGTCATGAGTTCAAGACTGCATATATAGCGAAGACGGGCATGATGAATCATGAGTTGTACCTCAAGCTTAGACATGAGTTCATGGGCAGTTGGGGCAGAAATAATGATGTGGCGGGCAGAGGGTGTGACAAAGCCTTCATCAACAGCTTTGTCTATAAATGACAATAAAGAATTATAGTAGCCATCTACGTTAAGTAAACCTACCTGCACATTATGTAAAACACACGTTAATTAATAATTAGTTAACTTTAATAACATTAATAATTACTAATTGTTAACATTAGAGAGTTCACGAGAACAATTCTTATGGTCCTACTTACTCTGAATCCGATCTATCTTATCGGTCTTTTAAGAGTTTGCACACTACATGTTACGAAAATATTCAATATTTGCAATCAAACATAGTAAATTAACTAATTGAAACGCGTTTATTAGGAATAATTATTAGTGGTTTAACTAATTTGTCATTAAAAAACAAAACAGGGGAGAAAAAGACAAGAAATCGTACTGGTTTATCATGAATGCCTAGTTGAGCCCAAGTGATGACTTCTAACAGTTCTTCCAATGTCCCATAACCACCTTCCAAAAATTAAGAAACAGATTAGCTGTTTACCAATTAGCGACTGATTTGAAATTAAATAAAGATCAGCATAGTAATTGTTGTTGACAATTATCATCCTTCAGACGCACACAAGATAAGTACAAAAAAGATAGACTGTCTTAAGCAAATTTTATAAGACGAGCTCGATACAAAAAAACATGTACAAAACTTCAAATCTTAAATTCCTAATTTGAAAAATCATCTGTTCAATTAACTCGACTGTGATCTAATTTGGCACTATAATTGACAAGCTTGTGTTTGACTGTTTCCATACTTACGTTATTGATTGATACATGTGACAGCAACTAAAGGCTATGATGTAATAACTTTATAAAATCAATATTTATACAAGAATAATTATTTTAGCAAAATGATTAAATAAATTAAACTAGTTAATTTACCTGGTAAGGCTATGAATGCATCAGCTTGCCTTGCCATTTCTGCTTTTCTTTGATGCATTCCAGACACTGCTCTCACTTCTCCAACAGTTTCTCCCGTAATCTATATTATTAAAAATATAACTTATAAATTCAGCTTAGTATTATTGTTAATATACGTAAAAGACAATTATGTTGGTTGTTGTTACTATTAAAGGTGAAAAAGATAAATTACCTCTCTTGGCATAAGAGTTTTAGGAATCACCCTGTCAAGTGAAAAAAAAAAAAATTAATAACAATAACAAATGAGTTTTATATTAGTGGAGAAAAAAATTTCATTTTTTTATTTTTATTTTTCTTAAAAAAAGAAATAAATTGCAAAAAATTAAAATTTTAGGTACCCTAACACGTGGCGGCCACCACTGAAAACTGATTGAGAAACAAGGCCCATCAAGCCAACACTGCCCCCTCCATAAACCAAGTCGATGTTCCTTTCAACCTGCCATAAAATATAATTTATATTATTTAATTTTTAATTATGACAAGTGTTTTTTTAAAATATATTTTTAATTAGGACAAACATTACTTGTCTAAATTGCTTACTCTACAAAAATTCAACGTGAACCCCATTTAATTAATTTATTTTTTACTCAAATTAATCTTTACTCATCACCTACTATATTTTGTAACACCAAATTCATTAATTCAACGTGATTTCTTTTTTTTTTTTTACTTAAATTCTGTTTTGTCTGTGTCAATGAAGTTTCTTCATACTCAATAGTACAGTTGAAAATACCAGTACTTGAAAAATTATGATAACTTCTCTCTATAAACACAAATTAAGGACGAAAACACCCCAAAAAAGAACAAAAAAATTGTGTAATTTGTACTACTGATAAAAATATTAGGTGATTTAGTTTCATCTGATACTTGTGTTGGTAGCAGATAGCAGATATTCAATAAAATTAATTGAGATGCATGCAAGCTGTTTTAAATACCACAATTTTAATTAAAAAGAATTCGTAATGAAAGTGAAAAGAGAATCAGTGAATTATAGAAAATGTTATGTATAATTCAGTTAAACTCACAAAATACATACCAATTGATTGCCAAGTTGAATAGCAGCAAGTTGATAACTAGGCTTTTTTCCTGGACTGCTTCCACAAAAAACACATATGCGTTTGAATCTTGATGGCTTATTAGAGGCCTGAATATTTTGTGTCTGGTGATTGTTTTCCATTACAAGCAAGTTTTTTTATTGTCTTTAATGTAAAATGTACTAAGTAAATTCGATGCGATGAGTTTGATTGAAAAAGGAGGAAATTGAGGGGAACAAAAGGAATTTTTTTAATTATCTTTGAAATAGAAGAAGCAGAGAAAGTAGTAGGGAAAGAGGGGAATTTGATGTGAGAAGAAAATGGTATTATTGGTCCTTTTTTATAATCCATAATATCCAATTCACTTTCCGCCTATACTTTTCCATCATTTTACTTACCCCATGTTTTTGGAATTTAGGTATATATTATTTATTCTTTATAATTTAAAAAAAGAGGAAGATGCTAGTTATTTACATTTTAATTTTTGAATTTTAAAGCATAACTCATTGCTCTTCTATGAAGGTGTATCGAGTATACAACAACAATAATATACTCAGTGGAATTTCATATGGAGTCTATAGAGGGTAAAATATATGCAGATTTTGTCATTACCTCATAGAGATAGAGAGGCAGTTTTCGAAAAACGCTCGTCTAAAAGAATCGAACCTCATAAGCAGAAGGTACTAGACATGAAAAAAAGGAGAAAAAAGAAACAGAAAGGAAAAAGAAATTACTAATAATGAGTATACAAGATATAAATCGCATTAAAAAAATTTGATGCGATGAATTGATTGAGAAAGAGATCAAGTAGGGAACATTCCCTAGAACTCCTTTTTGGGATATCAAACTCAGTCGACTGAGAAAAAATAAAGTAAGATTCGATCCATAATCTCCCTATCAAATATTCCTACTACACCAATTCAATCGATCACCTTTTTGGTTGATCATATTCTTTTTAAAATAGTAACTTCCACTTACCTACGAGGATAGTTAAAAAAATACAATTCTAACCGTAAATCTCTAATAACTAAGTTGTACAACTTTCGGTAAAAAGATCATATTTAAGGAGAGATAAAAGGTAACTTAATTAAAAGATTATAATTCAAAAAAACAAATAAATAAAATTGGAATTTTAAAAATGCAAAATTTTGTCATTTTCAACCTAAAGGCAAAAGAAGGTGCAAGGAAATTAAAGGTTGTGTGGTGAAGACGGTCCACCTATGGCAACTGCAAATTAACAACTTTTATTTCTTTTATTTATCCAAATTTATTCTAGCAATTAAATATTATAAATTTTATATTAAAACAGAAAAAAGTAAATAAATACAACATAAGCTCAAAATGAATAAACAAAAATACAAGAAAGAGTCGTATAGGATGAATTTTAGTGATATTAGGAACCATACTGTCACTTTTATTATTTTTGTCTGTTTGCTATTATTTATTATACAAATAAAAATAAGAAGTTTATATATTTTGCGTGTTTATTCTCGTCCATATATAATTGTGTTGATTTTTTTTCCCCTCACTAATGTTTATACAATTAGTCATCAATATTTGAAAGCAATTGATAATAATTTTAAATTTAAACTTTTTTCCAATTGAACACCGACGTCTAGAGATATTCTCATTTCATTAAATAAAATATATTTGTCACTATTTCTTTCTTTCTATTGGTTTCACTCGATCTGTTAGGTTTTATGTATTATTAATTTAATTTAACAGTTTCTGCTTTTTAAATATGTTAAATCAATAATAAATTAATAAGATTTTTTAATTAATTTTTTAGTCCTTAACGGTTCAGTTTTCGATTTACCCAATAAGAAATTATTCATAAAAATAAATATGTGACTTCTCTAATAATTTGATGCAATACGATGAGATACAGTAAAATAAACAAATCAATTGAGCACCTAAACATAATAATATGCAATATTTAACCTCATATTCTAATTTACTTTCCAACAGAAGGATTATACATTGAAAACCAAGCAAATACATGACTTACGAGTATCAATTTAGTATCAAGTGATGTTAAATTATTAATATAAAATATCTATGAAGGGATAAAGTAGTGAATTATTATAGTGTTAATGGGTTATCAATTTACTCAATAACCCAATTCTAAAAATCAAAACCGAACCAATAACCCTATAATTTTTTTTTTGTAAAACCATTAAAAATCTATTAACCATATAATCCAATAATAATAAACCAATAACATTTTTACGATTCGATTTAACGGTCGATTCGATTTTGTAAATTCAAAATTCTTTCAAAGTTTATTTATTTATTTTTAATCAAAGTTTTGTTTTCCACAGCTTGTAAACATGAAATGAAAAAGTAGCACGATAAATTTGAATTCAACAGAAATGTAACATTTAAAAAAAATTAATTTTAGAAGACCACTAATGCCAAAAAGATAAACCATATACATGTATTAGAATAAAATAGTACAAAGAATTAATAATTATTTTGAAATTTATGTGTAGACACGTTTTAATTAGTGTGAATTGATGTCACAATTTGGAACTAAAAAGGTATGAAGAAACATTAAAGGCAAAAAGCAAAAGTTGAGCTTCTTTTTCTTTTCTTTTTTTTTTCCTTAAAAGAATCAATGGAGTAACGCCAATTGTCATGTAAATTAAAAGACTAATGGTTGCAGAGGATTAGTATGAAATGGGCCAGGAAAAGGTGGGCCGGGCTTGAATTTAGTAAAGGATAATTAACATAAATATTATAATTATAGTGTTAAAAGAGTCAATTATATTATTTTTTTTATTTTTTTCTAAATTACAAAATTCTTAATTTTTGAATTTCGAAACACATTATTAGACTTCTGAATATATCAACATACATTCGAATACAAAAGGAAACAGATATATTAGATAGAGAATAGAGAAACTTTCACAAAATATTATGAAACTGAACTTATACGAGGAAAACGTGGGTGAGAGCTTGAATTGAGCAAAATATTAAGTAACTTTTGCAAAGCATATCAATATAGATGGTAATTACTTAACACATTGATAATTTCAACAATTACGCATTTTGTTTGAGTTGCCTCTAAATATAGTGTGTTAATTGTCTCTAGATATATGGTATTTAATTAGCACATATGTCTTGTCTTTATCTTCTCTTGCTTGTACCCTACATTGTCCCTCTACTTAATTGTATTTGTATTTTGTAATTGTATAAATTTCATAAATATCATATTGATATATATGTATTCGGTATAAAATATACACTGATATATTTAGTATAACTATGTACATCAATTCCATGACCATCCCATGTATTTAGTATTGATTTCATATATCCAACGTAAAAATATTTTGTGGTATTCAATATATTTATAATGTATCTAGTGTAATTGCGCATTAATTTACATATTTGTTATCAAAATTGTGATATATCTAGTGCATCTATACATACACACTTTAAAAAAAATGAAGCTAAAGATATAGTTATTTAATATATTAAGTATATATATTTGATGTAATTATGCATTAACTAATAACTCATTGATAAAATTCAGAGAGAATTACACTTCGCATATCTTTCCTATTAACCTTTTTCGTCTCAGATGTTCAAGCACTTTAACAAAATATCTAAAAATTATTTTAAATTATAATTTTTTTTTATCATGATATTAAGTTAAAGAACATCACGTAAAATGAAACAGAACAGATAGTGGGAACAAATACATTCTTTGACGGTGCCGTACGAAAAACACTTGTCTAGTGAATGGTCCATTTTTAATTGGGGCATATCCCCTTTCATGGAGTAACTATCCAGCAATGCATAGAAAAGCCATTTCAACCACATACTTGCATTTTAAACAAAAAAATATTTCTTTTTCAATTCTAATGTGTCTCTCTCATTATTTTTGGATATATTTTCTCCTAGTTGCATATATTTATTATTTATGGCAAGGAAAAAATCATCAGAACCAAACATGTGTCTGCATGTTATAGTTGATGATGTGTTCCAACTTATACAGTAGATAAAATTCAAACAAATAAGATTATTCTAGTCATAATAAAAATATGAATTAATAGGATCTCAAATGAGTCAAACCACTTTGGAACATATAAACAAACAAATAAATTGGAACAATCTAGTTCGCTAGTGATATTGTTCTCTTTTGATCTAGATTCGCAAAATTTTAAAATATATCACTAGTAAGTAATTTCTCCTATGTTAACTTTTTGATGATGTGAAATTTCTCATCTTAAGATGAATTGTTACATACACTCCCTCTATGGACTCAGTGTCTTTGTTGAGGTTTGCCCCACCTTATGAAATTCGCCTAGACTCAACATTGAGATTTGCCGCGCCTCATTGGGATTTGCCTAAACTCAATTGAACTTTGTCCTACATCGATAAGGCCGACACAAGAGCAGCTCTGATACTATCTATAACGATCCAACCCACTAGTGATATTGTCTGCTTTGGACTTAGGCATGCATAGCTTTAAAACTGTGACTAGTAGATAAAACATGTTTACTTATATACCCAGTATACCCAATATCTTAAGATGAATTGTTACACAAATCTTAATAATATAACAAAATTATCATTTTTGGAATAGCTAAAGCAAGTCCATAGCTATGAAATACCAACTAAAATTGGTAATATATATGGCAATAAACAATCATGAGAATTCAATTATATATTACTAGGATGGCTAGTCAAATCTCTTTTGTCGAAAAATTATATATTATATATATATAAAACTTTATGGAATATACAAATCAAAAATTATTTTGTATAGACATATATTAAATCTTGAATACCATTAACTAGACTTCTGCTTCGTCATTAAATATTCATAAGTCATAGCTAATGAGTTATATTAATTTCTTGCATAATATATAATCTCTTTCCTAACTGATTAGTTGATAAGCACTTAATTTAATTTCCTCTTTTCCCAGAAATTTCCAATGTCAAAACCTTCATTTTTCTGGGCCTCTAGAAGTCTCTTTCATCTAAATTATGGTCAACATTGTTCGTTCATTCTTACGTCTTTATCTTCATTTATTAAATTTTTATTCTATGGTTTAAAGGGGAAAAAAAAACATATTTGACATTTTAAAGTAGTATGAACCATTGAATTATGTCCATCAAAAATGTAATAATATAATATATAATTGGAATACTTAAGAAAGATATATCTATCTCACCGGAACGTCGTAGTCAATTAATTAAACTTTATATTGTACATCAATTTCCAAGACACATGACATGCATCATATCACTGTCATTATCGACATGTACACCGATAGAGTCAAAATTTTCTATTAAGGAATTTATTTAAAAAAGTAAATACATGATGAAATAATTCCAAAAAGAGTTCAAATTTATATATATAAATAATTTTAATCATATCTAAATAGTATAACATATATATATTTAGAAAGCAAAAAATCTATAATCTTTGGATTATTTTGATTAGCCATTTCCCGTAAAAAGAACGTTAACACAGATTTTACTAAGAAAATTCAAAAGGTTAACTTGAATTAACGATGTTTCATTCATTTAGGGGTATAAAGATTTATGGTGACTTGAAAAAAAAAATTGACATAATTGTCCATATAGTGCGGTGTTTGAACAAAGACGAAGCCAAAATTAAAAATTTGAGAGTTCTAAAAAAGAAAAAAATATATAATAAAGTTATTAAATTCATCTGAATCCATCAAACTCTACTTATCTCCACCTATTGTGTTTGAATAGGCATAGTTAAAGTATATGAGCATTAGAAAATGTTTGTTTGGATCACTGTTGACATGTTGACCAAAATCCTTCTTTCATGCTGGTTCAATCTACCTATATACTTCATACTCCCACCGTCCTCTGTCTCATTTTATATAAGTTAATATGATTTAGTATGAGATTTTCAAAAGAAGAAAAAATTTTTGAAATAAAAAATTTAAAATAAGTGCTAAATATTCGTGTGACCGTAATATATAAAAATGTGTCCTTATCATTTTGGAATTGACTAAAAAAATTAAGTCATATAAATGGAAACAGAAAATATCATTATTTAATTATAAAGATACCTATTTCTATCATTTCATATCAATTTACACAATATCCTAGCAAGACTACTACTAGGGTCTATATTTTAAAATATATAAATACGATAAGATAATACTTGAGGTATATAAATAATATAAAATATAGACAAAAAATAGTATATAGTAATGAAAAGAGAAGATAAGTGGGGTGATGAAATTGGGAATAATTGGAGTAGAAGTGGGGCAAAGTTGGACTATGGTTGCACGTGGATCAATCTTTGTCCCAAATAATAACTATTTGCTCTTTGTACCTTTTTATCTTTATAGTGATGTTTCAACAAATAATTCATTCTCAAAATCAACATTCACTAATAGTATTATTGCTTTTTGGTCGTTACACTTCAATTCAAAATATACTTTACTTCCTTTTTATCCCTTGATGACATAATAATCATCTTTGTTAGAAGAAGTAGTCGGACAGAAGTATTTTCTTTAAATTTTTCTATGTAAATTCAGATTGAACGGATTTAAGAAAGTATCAGACATATGATGAATGATAAAAAAGAAACCTATTGAGCATGTATAATAGTAATATGTGTTGGAAAAGAGAAAAGTAGCATTGACGTTAAAAAAAAAAGTTATCTCTTAAGTTTTGTGAGGGAAAATTATTTTAGAGAGTAAAAATATCTCGGGTAATATATTGAAATATATGAGCACCTATTGGTGAGAGGCGCGCTGACAACTAGTTACACAAAAAGACTGATAGTCCACTAGGTTGGCAAGACTTTGAAGAAAGAGATATGCATATGATGTTTTTGATAAATTTAATATTGCATTGAGAGATAAAACTGTTTTCGATTTAGGTGGACAATTGGGCAAAGATACATCTATGGGAATTAGCTTATCGACTTCTCGAACAGTATTATAAGAATTGGTACTGAACATCCCCCCTGTAATTGTACAGGCTCCCATAATAATAACATATTTTGGTTTAGGCATTTGCTCATATAATCTCACTTAAGAGGGGGGTCATTTTCATTGTTATTGTTCCGGTGCTGCTTTGTTATGTGTCATTCATGGTGCAATTGAAGAAAGTACTTTACTTGAAGACGATGATGATGCAAATACATTTCGTACTTTTAACCCAACTCAAGCCAGAAACCTATTCAGTGGTCACTACTAACCGTTTTTGGTCTACAATCTTTTGGGTTGCTCTTTTCAATAAATATTGGTTACATTTCTATGTTATTTGTACCAGTAACCACCGGTTTATGAATGAATGCTCTTGGCGTATTCAGTCTAGCTCTAAACTTACATGCCTATGACTTCGTTTTCCATGAAATTCGCCCAGCAAATAAATAGAGAAGTAATATATTCTAGGGAAAGATTATATATATCGATCTGTTTTAAATATTTTTGTATAGCATTAAATTCTTACTTAGATTCAATTATTATTAGAGATAAAATGAAGTGTGTTATTGCTGCCTCCCTACAATTCTACAAATTAAACTATATAAAACTGATGATATCATGCATTATTCATTATCGTTAAAACACCAAAACTAATTAATACGCAATCAATCAATCAATCAACAAAATAATTTATTTGTTCAACCAAATAATTATAAATAATTCATTTTCTCATGTACTTCATAAGGTACACACGCTTTTGTACTCACGATAAATTTAATTAATTGTGACAAATATATCAATCAATCATGTTTTGAATGACCAACAATATGATTGAAATTAAAAGTTGGTTGATAATTGATATAATACTTTTTTTGTATATAATATTTTTTTTTGTTCTATATTAATGACGTGTTTTGTGTATATCTATCAAATATCAGTCCCTTTTGCTTCAAGTCATTTGACTAATTAATATATTTTAATTCTATGTTGATGATGTGGTTAGCAATATAACACATTACATCTCTTTATAACACAAAGTGGAATTAATTCTTTTATTATTGTATGGATTGGAAGGTACAAATTAAAAAGGAAGAACCTAACCACAAATGAAGAAGCATACATTTGGATTTATCAAGTATCTTTAATTAATAAACAAATTAATTATTTTGGAATGTTTTATGGTTAATTTCTTTCTTTCTTCCTTCTTTGCAGGAGCGTAGCTACCTTATGATTATAGGGGTTCATTCGAATTTTAATTAATATATTTTAATTCTATGTTGATGATGTGGTTAGCAATATAACACATTACACATCTCTTTAATCACAAAAGTGGAATTAATTCTTTTTTTATTTTGTAGATTGGAAGGTACAAAAAGGAAGCACCTAAGAACAGATGAAGAAACATACATTTGGATTTATCAAGTATCTTTAATTAATCAACAAATTAATTATTTTGTAATTTTTTATGGTTATATCTTTCTTTCTTCTTTCTACTTTCTTCTCAGGGTGGAGCTATGTTATGGTTAGGGGTTTACTCGAATCTTAATCATACGAGTGGGTGTGCAACGAGCCCGGCAAGAAGTCCAGGAGGCCAACGGCGGCAGAGGCTGTCTAGTAGGATTTTATGGGCCAAAGAACAAGAAACAGACGATTTTAGCAGTTTTCTATGGGTGTTAGCCCACAGATTCTAGCGCTGCAGGGGGTCCCGCGCAACTTTTCAAAAAATCATACGAGTGGATTCGCAACAAGTCCGGCAAGAGGTCCAGGTGGCCTGGCGGCGACGGGGAAAGCCTGGGAGGATTTTATGGGTCATTAATGTTTATGGTTATTCTTTTCTTTCTTCCTTCTTCAGAAGTCCTTCGTGCCGGAAAGTCCCACATTGGAGATAAAGCGCTCCCTAACAAAGGTGATTTTGTACCTAATAGGACTCAAATCCAAAACTTTTGACAGAGGAGTACTTACCATTCCGCCATAACATTTGTTGATGTCCCACCTGAATTTAGTAGTATTAGTAGGAATCTATTTTTTCGATACTTATTACGTTATATTTGTTTTTGTTCATTTTATTACATACTTTATTATTATTGTTGATGTTGTTACTGTTATTGTTGTTGCAAAAGTTATATTTTGATTTCACTTTTTTTGAGTTGAGGATCTTATATAAGTATGAATTATACGTCTATATACCTTTTATCTTTCTTAAATTTTACTTGTAAAATTATATATATACTGAATATATTATTATTATCGTCGTCATCGTGGTGTTTGGAGTCCAAATGTGGTGATGCATGACATTAAGTTGTGCCAAGTATTATTCTAAAAGTTTTATTGGTCAGATTCAGACCTAAGCCATATATTAAAGAACAATTTGAAATAGGCAAAGTATTAAATAAATTTATAAAATAAAAAGATCGCCGAATTATATGACTAGAAAACCAAGATCCACGTGTAAGTTCATTATACTTATCCTTTATTAGAAACTGCGTTTTTTAATTAAAAATAAATAAATGCATCTACCAAGTAGCATTTATATGAACAACCAAAAATTATTATTTTTTATAAATGAATATTAAGTAGAGGTAGTTACGGCAGATTATTATAAAAGAGTTTTTTTAAAAAAAAAAAATTTGAAACACGATACTAGGATTAGTGTGACAGCCAATAATATCACTTGAATAAGTATGAGTTAAATAACAATAACTCAATATTCTTCTTTTTACATTATTTGAAAAATTAAAAGATATATAAAATACTCTTTTTGACTTGTCATAAAGATATATAAAATATCGAATTTCAATCCTAGCAGAAAAGGGACACATATGGATACTCGATTTAAAGTGAGTAAATAAAATTTCATCTTTGCTCTCATAGATTCACATATAATTTTGCAAAAAATCGTATTTGATAAAAGTCATGTATACAATTTGGAGAATAACTTTTGCTATTTCTGAAGATCCATCCTACATTATGAAGTAGACAAATCAAAATAATTAATTTTATCAAGTCTCTTTCGAACCCCAAATCATCCAACTGCTTCAAGTACTATAACCTATTTGTCATCTATTGCACCAAAGTCATTTCTTAAGCTCAGGGATCACGATATCGAGCTGTGAAAATATATAATAATAATGAGAATTAACTTACAATTAAGATGTAGCAATTATTTCTTCCACCCCACGTCCACGTCCACCCCACCACCTCCACCATTTATTTACTTTACATTATAAGTGAACCAAAGTCTATTATAGAGATTTTTAAATTATTGTAAAATGAGCAATTTGTACATTAACTAATACGTACCATAGTTCTTTTTAAATAAAAAAGAAATACTCATAGTCAAGGATAAAACTTGTAGGGGAAATATTTTAAAGGAATTTTCGCATATAGCCACTCAAAAATATCTTAATTATACTTCATAGCTATAGTTTGGATAATTATATTTTGTAACCATAGTTATAGCAGTGTTTGTATAATTCACGCAATATTTGTATACATTTGTATGATTCGCTATATAGTTCACAGTGTTTGTATATATCACTATACAATTTGATTTGTGCACAGCTTTTGTATAATCGCGTACAACGTTTGTATAAATCGAACAAATTATACAAACTCAAATTGTAATTATAACTAAATATTTGTCACGATCTATTATTAATTCAAACTATAGTTATGTTAACTAATTAATTAGTATATGTTTACTTATCCACATAATTTTTCCCATATTTTATAGATGTATTACAAAATTCAACAATTAAAATTGTTTGTGTATGAAATGTCAAAGTTGATAATGTGTCAGCAATGACTGCATGGTGGATGTAAAGTGTCTGATTAATTAAATTATTATTACGTACTTAAAATGAAGATCATATTTTAATACTTCATTTATCTTTTAGTTAATAATAAAGTAATTAATTAAAGATTTGCCTGATGCTGGGTGACATATAGAAAACCTTGCCTGTCATGCTTCCCTTTATACTAACTTTTGACTAATATTCATCAATTTTAAATAATTATGCAGACATTAAGATGGGATTAGAGAGTTTAATTAATAATCTATATATGATAATACTCCCTCTGTCTCATATTAATTGAATTTGTGAGTCAATACATACATATTAAGAAAAACATTCAAAGACAAAATTTTAACCTCACTTTCCAATATTACCCTTTACGGAGCCATAAATATATAATGTAAATTGTCTTCTAGAAAATATTAAACTTCAATAAAGGAAAGGACAAATATGAAAAAAGTTTCAAACATTCATCTTGAGTTTTGAATAATTCAAATATTTTGAAGCTTGAAAAAAACCTCAAAAATTCAGTTAATTTGGGACAGAGAAAATATATGTTAATAATTTTTTAAAAAAATAATCATAAACAATTGGTTAGATTTGACAAGCAAAGACGAATTCAGAATTTTTTGTGTATCGACTCTGAAAGTATGACTTCTTACGCTAGGTATTTGATAGATTATTCATAAATAATTTTTGATACAAAAATATTGTATTAATCATGGATAATATAAATAAAATATATATATATATATATATATGTATACAATTGATAATAATGATGAAAGAATGACATATATGGATAGTATCTTTATTAGATAAAGGGTTTCATATTAGAGATGGATAAGATCTTTTTTATATAATTTTATATTCTATCCATTTCAAAATAAATGACATTTTGATGCCAAAAAATTTGTCATAAAATAATTATCGCTTTAAAAATTTAAGACAAAAAATAATATTATTATTTCTAACTATAACATTGTATTGAAAATCTACTTCTCAACAATGTTCAATTTTTAAGAAACAACCGATAAATAATTAAGGGTTACTTATCAATTAATACCTTATACTTTTTAATAGGCGTGAAATAAGCTAAAGAGATACTCCTTAGATCCTTTTTTATTGTCGTGTATATAGAAAGTTATCAATTTAAACAATTTAGAAAGAATTTAATGATATTTTTTCAACTTTGTCCTTAACATTAATTACTCTAGAAGTACGAGGCATATACATAAATGAAGATTAAGGAATTAATAAGAGATACTGATATAACACTTTTAATTAATTTTTTTTAAAAGATTGTGCCATTATTATGACAATTTAAAAGAGACGGAGAGAGTACTTATTTTGGTAAAGAGGGAGTACTTTAATGCATATTATTTTTTTCATTATTTCATAAAATATATTAAGCAATTATCCACAGCTGTGGGAATGTAGACATTCTACCTAATGAAAAGCAATAACATCTTCAACAATTCATCCATTTTTAAATGAAAAGAAATTTATGAGAGGTTCATTTATTTCCCACTTATGTGTCAACTATCCATTTTTGCTATCTTTTTTCTTCCTTAAAGACGAGTGAATTTAGGATTATTAAATTCAACATCATGAGTTCAAGGACTAGCATAATTGATTTGAGTGATGACCACGACCCCCCCCCCCCAAGAAACTTAACATACTATACAACAATAATATACTCAGTGTTGTCTCTTATTGAAAGACTTGAGACGATAAAAAGATACTTTCGCATATTATGGATAACATAGAAGACATCTGACAATTAGAGTCAGTTCAAATAAAAGGAAGAATCAAATCTCCTTCTTCCTAATCTTATTGGCCTCATAGCCCTAATCTCTATCTTTACGGCAGGAAGGTTGTTTCTCATAAACCTTTGAATCAAAAGACAACCTAAACATATTATTATATTAACTTGGGTCGCGAGGACAAACTAAGAGGGAAAAAAAAGTACTTTGAAATCCTATGTATACTTTTGAGTCATTTCCCTAATGGTAAACCTTCCATTAAGTCAAAGAAATACATTTGTTTTATCCTAAAACAATGTAGTATATATACCACTTGTGAGTGTCTTAAAATAGTCAAATTGTTGAGTTTGAACTCCAAAAGTAATAAAGTTAGTAGACCTACAACACGTTAAAGTTTGTTGAAGGATGGATACATGACATATATATAAAATGGTAAAAGGGACCCTCCAAATATCCTAACCATCCGACCAATATAAGCTGTGATTACAATGCACACGCGTGGGTACATAGGTCCACAACACTTCAAAACAAAAAAAATGGAATAAAAACACACACCAAAATTCAAAGTAATAGTGGTACATCCTTTGACTATCCTTAAATTATTTAGTGAACCGGCTTTTTCTTCTTGTTACTTTTTAAAGGTTGTACATGTCTAGCTAGAAATGTTTATCGATGCAAGGTCTTTTTCATCGAGATAACAATGTTGGTAGGGATAAAATCTACATATATATTATCCTCCTCAGACTACACTTTATGGACTACATGTTGTTTAACAATGTTTGGATGTCAAGGATTATGGACATCTATTTTTAGAAAAATAAAGTAAATGAGTTATTATTATTGATCAATACAAAACGTCGTAGACCTCTTTATTTATTTATTTTTCCATCAAATCATCCGATATTTGAATTTTACTGACCCGACTATTCTAGAGTCATGCCGTTCAGGGCACAAATAAACTGAAAATTGTTTGTTACCTGCAGGAGTTTCTCTATTGTCATAGAGGCCCATAAGATGGGGAGGACCTCATTTGCTAATGGGCATGGCCCTTCTATGTTGTGACAAATACGGCATGAGATCAAAGCTCCCATAAAGAGGAGCATTTGTACATATGGCTCAACACCTTTCATACATCTAGCGTCATGTGCTCAAATCATCTCAGACTCACTTTCAACATATTGTAAAAACATGTTACCCCATTTACTTCCACTACTTAATTCTATTTCTCCTAATATATCCACATATCTATCTAAGCATTCTCATGTTTACTACCTTAATCTATCGAACGAGGATAGCATTTTTAAATGCATGGACACATAGAAGTTGTTTGGTGTGAAGTATAAGATAATGTAAGATTACACTATCCACCATTTAGATGAAGGTATTAGGAAGTCATGGGATTATTTATCCCGCCATTTATACCTCAATGATAGGATAAATTATCCCATATACATGGTAGGAGAACTTATCCCAAGATAACTTATATTGGGATAGTTAACCCCAAAATAACTTACTCCCAACTGAACGACCCCTTTTAACTCTTACTACAATTCTACAAATTTACATCATCAAAATCTACCACAACCGAATACACACCATGAATGAGACGCACAGGATTGTTCATACGCTTAAGTTTTTCTCAATAAACTAAAATAATGTTACAAAGCAAGCTCATTGCTTATGAGAAAACTGCACAATCTTATTCATCCAACATTTGACCTTTTCTGTAATATAATGTCATCTTTCAAATAAGATGAAGCTCAACTATACCTCAATATCGATAGGAAGAGAGAAAGTTACCAGTAAAACCCTGTGCAAGATACCTGTATTGTACAACATTGCCATATGATGAACAAGCACCTTGAGTCGCCTGGACTTGCATATGGGCCAGCAATATCTGTTTGTCCTCTACCTGCTTTATCTTTTTTTTCCTTTTTTTCTTTCTTTTTTTCTCCTTTTTTTTTTTTTTGGCTGTATATGGTCTGAAACATTGCCCACCACTTGAAAAAATGATGGTACCTCTAATGGTGATGACCTGGAGATGGTGGCCCTCTACCTCTTCCTCTTCCAAAAGCTGAGAAGTGATTACTCGAGGGGCGTGGATTGCCATGACCCCAAGCAACAGTTTGGCTTACTGGAAAGGTCCATCCACCAGTCTCTGGGTTATAGACTCCTGGCTCATAAGGTTCATAATAATTGGGGTAACAACTGTATCCACGCTGCTGGTGAAAATGATCAACTGGCATTACTGGTGGTTGGCTAACATGCTGCGGACGACTGGCATGAGAAGAATAACTATATCCAACATTTTGCTGCGTCACAGCGGCATGATGTCCATGCATATGATAATCCCTGCTAGGAGGGGCAGGTTGGCTACCCATCTCATACAGAGGAGGAGGCCTCCTATGAGGATCAACATAAGGTGGAATGTAAGCCTGGTGGTAACTCTGATCATACTGATAAGGCGCAGCTGAGTCATTTCGAGCAGCATAGCCAAAACTAGGGCGAACATGTCCCTGATCATTGTATCTTTGAAAGGAAGGAAGAGGAACATAAGGATATGCTCTTGGTTGAGCATGTGTATTATCACCATGACCACTCCTGATCTGCAAACTACTAGAAACCAGCCTGTGTGCTGCCTCTCCAAGGTGACGACCAGAGTTTCTGCCAGTCTGGTGGTTCCTGAAATGAAGTGCACAGCTGCATGAAATCTAATGTACAAGATAAGACATACTAACTACATGGCATCATTAGACATCTTTATCCAATCAACTTATCCCAACAAACCTATCATTTTCCCAAGGTTTTCTCCCAGAATCCTCATGCCACACTACCGGATCAGGTTTTATATCACCAAATGTGACCAACTGCATAGTAACAATGCAGCAGTAGTGAGGAAATGAAAAAGAAACTTATATGCTCAGGAGACAATTTCTTAATCAATAGCATACTTATAAGATTGGGTATGTATATTTGTTTAAACAAGGAGCAACTACCTATGCAGGTTTTTTTGTTATATATATAGTCAAGAACATGGTATGGTCATCCACCTTACTTTCCCCCCAAAATGAAGGGACAAAGTGTGGCTCTCTTGCATTACCTTCTTTGGGAAAATAACCCCTTTAGGTGGCCGTGTGATGTGCTTATGCGCGTCTGGGAGTCTGTATATTGCACATCTGAAAATGCAAGAGCCAGAAAGCTGATCAGAGATTGGTCAGTATCATCAATAGGTACACAGATGCTGCAGTCAAAAGCTATGTTTCTTACATGACTTGATTGTCTATAATATCTTCCAATCCATCAATAGGAGCTCTAAAAACTGGAGGACAAGGATCTCCCATGCAAAGGGATATGTATCCATTCATGCCGCCACTGTACCATTAGGGAAAAAATCAGAAGAGTCCACCTAGGACTTCGGTGACTGAGAAAGCTAGGCTTTCATCACAATAGACAACTAAAAACCAAAGAATCATGTAGAAAAAGGAAAAACAAGGACCAAGCTCAGATAGTGAAAACTAATGCTAAAATTGGAGGACAAGGATCTCCCACACAAAGGGATATGTAACCATTCATCCCACCACTGCATGCAACCAGACTGAAATCAGAAGAATCCACCCAAGAGCTTTGGCAATTGAGACTCAAGCAAGGTTTTGATCACAATATACAATAGTGTGAAGATTTAGTATGCAGAAAAAAGACTCAAAACCAAAGAATCATGTAGAAAAAGGAAAACCTGAAACCTAGCTCAGACAGAAGATGACTAAGGCTAAAAAATTGAAGGACAAGGTTCTCCAAAGCAAAGGGATTTATAGACATTCATCCCACCATTGCATGCACCATCAGGGAAAAAATTAGAAGAGTTCACCCAGGACTTTGATGATTGAGATTGAAACTAGGTTTTATCACAATAGACAACAGTGCCGATACAGATTTAGTACGCCAAAAAAAGACTAAAGAGAATCCTACTGAAAAGTGGAAGAGAGGGCCCAACTCAGGCAGAAGACTAAGACTTCAACACACAATTAAAGGCGTTCAGGCTGGAGTCACAAGGTCATATAGCACAACAAACCTTGCTTTTGGGTCCAAGCGCTCCTTCACTTCAACACGTTCGTTATCAGTAAGCTGCTTACAGCGATCATCAAGAGAAAAAATGTATGGAGACAAAGGGTGAGATAATGACACAAAAAGCATATCATGCATCACACTGTTTCTTCGTGCTTCTTCCTCCTGCAAGAAAATGACTTGATTAGTAAACTGGATATCCTCTAAGATAATTCAACTCAATTAAGAAGCGGCGCCAGTATACCGTCAAGGTATGTTCAACTTTTGCAACCTCTGCAAGGAGCCGGGCTTCATCAATGAAAGGTAGTTTGGCAATGCCCTTCACATTAAGAAAGATTCAGTACAAATATATGAGATACTGTTCTTAAGAAATTAATTTAACAAGTACCTGCCATGAGAAGCGCTTTCCATTCATGTCCACCTCAAAATCTGTCAGCAACATTAAGGTATGCAATATTTTAAGGTCAGATATTCATTTAAGAGGAAAGAACTCTAAGCAAGATACCATATCTGCAGATGACATACAAGATACTATATCTGCAGATGACATACAAGTTATCCTATATTATCAAGTTATCCTATACTATATCTGCAGATGACATACAAGTTATCCTATATTATACAATAATTTACTTGTCAAAATGAGAAACAACATGTCATACCAGAAGGATAGAAGTCGATAATGGGCGAGTTTGGGTCTGTCATCAATAGCCTATACTGTTCCGGAAGAGCATGAGAACTGCATATAAACCTAGTCAGCACCCTCTAGTAGTACATCTATAGTATGAAAAACACAAAAAGTAAGGTATAAACCTGGCAGCAGGAAAAACCCCCAACAGCTGATTGAATGGTTTGAAAGGAGAACCTAGTTCAAAGGTGATATCCAACTCCCCAAGATCCTTGAGGTCAGAAGCAAAAGGAGCATAATGATATGGATAAAACCTGCAGAGGAAAAACTTGAAGCAATGAAACTGAAAACACAACCGTTGTTTTGCACAGTACATTTGAACTTATCTCCAGATCACGTTGTGCTTCTTGCACGAGTGTTCTAGCTTTCTAAGGAAAAGAAGAATAAGAAAAACATTCTCAATGGAAATATGAAGCACAAAACACAGCATGTTAAGTAAAAGATAAAACTATCAATTGTTTATTTTTGTAAAAAAAAATTGATGTCCGTAAGAGCAAAATTTGGACAGAACTTAACATAGACCTTGCAGAGTCATGTTAGTTAGCACATCATTCATGTCATATCATAGATCCACATGCATGCATGAAAAAACTTCAGCATAACAACGGGAGAACATACCATTGCCAGGAACAGACACCTTCATAATAATAGTGCATAACCCAGCACAACCCTTCTGTGTATTTCAAGACCTAATAAGACAAAAATAAATGATGAGTTTGAAATTACCTTCATATGGATGAAGATGCATAAGGAAAACTAAACCTTGCACAATTGCCTAAGACAGCTAAAATTCATTGAGAAACGATCCATTTGGATTTTAGCCTCAACAGCCGAAGTGTGCAGTTGACTTAGGTCAGGCTATCATTGATGAGTCTAAATGTAACATTGGGGTATCTAGAAAACCTCCCAGGCATTGATTTATTATAGACCTATCCATCCCCTATAACAGCCACCAGAGTGCTCCTCTCACATGGAAAAATAGCTCAAAAGAATCTTGTATTCTGACAGCTAAAAGCTGAACTACAGATGAACCAAGTTTAACGCAGTTGCGCCAGATCTAATTCAAGATGCCAAGTTGTAAAGTCCCAACCACCTACAAGCTTATCCTTCATTAATAGAGATGCTACTCAAGTTTAGATAGATAACTTACAATGTCCTTCCGTACTTCTTCCATCTCCTCAGGTGTCTTTGCAGAAAATTTTTCCTCATAATACCTTTCTTTCCATCCTGGCACTCCCAGTTTGATCTGTAAAGACAAATCGGATCGCAGTCCAGCATAAATATGTAAACGACAACACCACAAATTGCATCAATTGACTTAATACTTACATATTTAAAAGAATGTTAAGAACTATAAGTAGCCAAAGATGTTAAATCGAAAAAACACAACCAGCTTACTGAGTTGTGCTTACCACTGGCATTTTTTTCCTATTAAATTCAATAGAAGGCATCAAGAAGATGCAGAGAGTACATGATATGGCATTGGGCTTACATTTTAATAACAGTTCAAATGCCTCCCGAGCATTTCCATGATCACAATTTCAGGTACTTCAGATTGAACACATCTTTTTGACTGTACTCTTGATAATCATCACATTCTCAGCATTTCACAACAGTGATTTTAAAATTGACATAAGAGAAGCGGTTACAATCATGTAGTTTACGTAAATATGTATAGCTAGATCGCTCCAGTAAATTTTGCATTTACTAAATTAATTCACCAACACAGCCATTTTAACTTTTTATACATTAACTGACTCATAAGGCTTTTTCTTTATCTCATAATGTGACCAGATAGCGGTTTCAGCAATATTACTTTTCCTGAAATCTTGAATCACATCAAGCCCTTGTGCTACAAGCAAACTGACCTTAAGAGTCGGTAGAAGCTTATAGGAAATATGTTGTTTACGCACCTTGTCTTCCTCTGGATTCTCTGAATTAAAAACATCATTCTTTTCACGTATCAATTTGTTAAGCTTCGTTTTTAGTTGTTCTTTGTTTTGTAATACCTGATGTCACAAACCAAAAAATTGTGTTAGATGGCATACAAAAATGTTTAAAAGGAGTGAAAGCAATACATGCAAAAAATAAAGAGCGAAGGTAAAATAACACTATCCAGTCCTAAAAGGAGACCTAAGCAAATCTAAGTCCATCAGACACTCCTTAGTCCTATGGAATGACTGAAGTAAGAGTTACATATATAAATGCCTCTACCCACAAAGGAAACATACTTCACTTTCAAGGATATTCTCAGCTTCAACAATTGCAGCTCCTATCGTGGCCCCAGAACTCAAACGTGCAGCTTTTTTGGTGCGAAAAATTGATCCTGTATCATTAACAGTCCCATAGTGCTCAAACGGAAAGTCAAGGACGGAAAGACTTGATGTGCCATGCTGAAGTTGATCACGCCTTGCAGTTCCCCCTTGTTGATAGGGAGAAGGCGAAGGACCTGAAGCAAGCCGAGAACCACTGAACCGAGCAACTGGAACCAAAGATTCAGGTTCAGCTCGAGGAGCAGCGTCATCTCCTCTTTTTAGCTGGGCTTTTTCACGCTTGATTCTCTCAGATTGTCTCTGGGAAAAAATAACACATAAAAGTGAAATGTAGGTACCACTAACATGCAATAGAAGGCCGTACTCAAAAGTATCTATTTTAACAAGCAAGCAATCAAAGTCGTAGCTTCAAGAAAGGACACTTTAAAGAGCTTGACAATTTAAAAAAATAAGAAGATTCTGAATTAGAATAGAATAATAGAAGGGTTTAATTGCAAAATAACACTTCGAACAATAGTATTTGAATGTAGTATCAAAAGTCAAATATAAAAAAAGAAAACAAATGAAAAAAAAAATTCACTACTAAATTTACCACAATTTTTAAAATGAAATTAGTGAGGGTGTTCCACACATCAAGAGTGTGCCAAACAATTCCGGTCACCTTCTCATCTTTTTTGCTCTGTGATGGATGAAGACATGACAGAGCGGCAAGAAAAGCTCAACATGTTAAGATACTAGTCAAGTTCACAATCAAAAGGATCTGAAACTACACAGAAAGCAACGCTGAAAGGTTCCTTTTGTTTAGTTCTGAAAGAAAATGCAAGGAATTGGTCAGACAAGAGCAGACCTGATGTAAGCGGGCTCTTTTCTGAAATATCTTATCCTCATATGATCCCACGGCCTGAATGAAATGCTCTACCCTGCTAAGATTTGGCTGGAAAAGTAGTAAAGGAATCAATTCATAGATATAAGTAGAAGTTCCACGAATTACTTGGTAGTAGTTACATGGGTTAACCCGGAAATATTTAGATATATCAGCTTATGGCAAACAATAAAATACCTGGCTACCATCAGTTAAATAACCTTCCATGGATCTAAACTCCTTCTTATAGACAGCCAATAACAAGTTTATTGCACCCTGAACAGGACAAAATATAATCAAACCTACAAATGAAGAAAATCATAGTACAACCTACTCAAAAAAGGAAACTAACAGACAATTTTTAGGATTCTTAAGAGACAAAGACCTCATTACTGGATGCCGGTAACATATTCTCTAAAACAAAATATCAAGAAAATTTATAAGTTCATGTTTTATAAATGAAGAGGAAACAACAGAAAGGAAGGGGTTACTCAATCGCCAGCCATGGAAAAAAAGACCTTTCCAAGCTAGTTAGTTAAAACCTCTAGTTCGCTCTTTAATTGTTCTATTTCTTTCTTACCCATCAGCTCTTATGTTCTCGCTCTCTTATATGCCATTTCCATAGGCAAGGGGGTTGTCAAAGCAAACAACGTGCTTTTCCTATCCAAGAGCCATGTAGCACCATTTAATACATAAGTGCTCATCAGCTAGCTTTTCATCTAACAGACAGCTCCTTTCTTAAAATCAGTTACCCACACATGTGATGATAAATAACAGTTTATGCCATCTATTCCTATTCCATAAAAAGCATTGAGCAATCCCAGAGAAGTTCTCTTTTACAAAGCAAACTTCCTATCAATTTCAAAGATTCTCCTTCAAGGCAATTCAACGTATCATTATCGCAAAAAGTAAGCGCTATTAAGAGCTGGCAAAAAGTCTCCTGTCACCGAATTACCTCAAACTGTAGTCACCGCCTTACTTCCTGAAAGATAACTAATTGAGCTTGCCCTCAGAGTTGGCCCTCTAAATCATTTAATCCAAATCTTAAGTTTAGAACAAAAAACATAACAAATCATTGGTTCAATAAAATTGATAGACAACACTACGGGATACAATTCTTTTTTAGTGATGAGTGTACAATATAAAGTGTGACAATTTCTTCAGGTTAAAAAACAATGATCACATTAAGATGACAAAAGTCAACTGAGCATGACTGGTTGTATTCTATTTCTTTATTTAGCTAGTCAAAAGTACAATTAGGACAAAGCCGCAGCTGTAAGATATAGAAAACAAGTGAAACCAATTGCCGAGAAAACAGACCTCGCGGATCTCAAGAGTAGGCATATGTGGAAGAAAATCATTTCCAACAAAGAAACACATAAATATAAAGTCATCGATGATCCGCTCGAAATCAATCTCAAAAGGAGGATTCGGGATTCTCATATCAAATTCTAGATACTCCCGCAGAGTCCATATGTTGAGGAACTGCAACAGATACACAAATTAGCAAAGAAAATTACAGATAATACGTGTCAATAACATATTATGCATCTAATTTCTTTCATCAAGAACATCTTCAACTCAAATGTACCTGATAAGGTTTTTTTGCCACAATCTCAGCATTGCCTTTCTCATCAAATTCTCCTGATTTTCGTTTTTCCTTTCCTTCACAATTTGCAGCTAAGTGACCCATTTGACCACAAAGGAAACACTTATCCTGCTGTCCTGGTGTAAATACAACCTGACAAATAGAACAGGATTCATCAAATCAGATGTGAAGTAAAAGATAGACCCACAAGACTTTCAAAAAGAAATTCAAAATATGACGCAATGTTATGGTGAAGAGAACCACAATCAACATCAAGAATTTAAGAACGAGGGGAAAGAAGGAGAATATGCTATCCAAACTCAGAATGGATTCCTTCTGCACATTAAAAAAAAAAACTCCAGTCTTCTATTCAAAATCATTTCTAACTAAAACGTTAATATGTGTAATTACAGAACACAAACAAGTTGAGTGTAAAACCTCTCTGAGTATAGAGAAGTGCACTTCATGAGTAGCCAAAGCCAACATGATTAGATCTGCGTCCTGTCATGTGGAACCAGAAGCAGATATATAAGTTATCTAACATAAACTACAAGAAATCAGAAAGAAGATTATAAGTTTAAATGAGTACAAATTGCAAGTAATTTTAAAAGACCAAGACATACCAAACCATAGAGACAATGGCGTGTATTTGGATCATAACCAGGAAGATTTCTTTGGAGTCGAAGGTAGGACATAATTTTATGCTCCCCTTCACCGGGAACATTTGCATCAGAAAGTATAACCTTAAAGCAGTAGTTGAAATAATAAGCACGGTAATAATTCAACATCGTAAACAGGGAAAAAACATGAAAGAGCATCCAAAGAAAACAAACAATGAAAAATATAAACAGAAAGGATTTACATCAAGGATACCTTGATGTTTTTCCATCCTGAATCATGGTTTAATCTGAGATGAACATAGTATTGAAGAGCGATTGACAATGTCGCCATGAACTGAGTCCCAGGAGTGATGACATTCGAATCAAAAACTTGTGATTCTTGCTTTGGGGGGAGTTTCCTACCCTCTCTCTCGAATTCCTCTCGCAGCTTTTCCTCCTCAACTGCCTAAAGCAATCCATGAGATAGAACCCTAAACACTTTGATGTTGAAAATATATTCCTACATAAATTTAAAAGTACACATACTGCATCTGCTGCATCTTTTGCTGATCTAAAACGTCTAGATCTCTGCTGATTCATTTTTGCCCTTGGTGCAACACCATCTACCACAGATATCAGTGAATAATTAGAACTAAAATCTCTATCAACTTATCACTATGTAAAATATGTAGATTAACTGTGTAGGCAAATTATTCAATAGGAGATCAAAATATTAGAAAAGGAAATGTGTGCACTGGCAAGCATGTATAGACATGTCAATACTAGGAGAAACTATCTATAAAAAAGAGGGAATATGGTCTAAGAACTGGGAAATCGGTATTAAGGATACACGCATTTTAGATCCCTTTTACAAAACCGTTTTTGCCTTATTCCCTACTTACAAACTTTTGAGAAGATATGTCTTTTCCGTCATCTAACTTCCTGTATGTAATTCACTTTTATCAAAAATACAGCATCTACTATCATTAAAGGCAATTCCACCTTATTACCCACCAATAGCCATATATAGCAGCTTTCGAGGACGCACCATAGAGAAAAGCCTGTCTATGTAATCAAACATGCACTCAAAGACCTCCTCAAATGTTGTAGGAGAGGGCTGCATAATAAAGTATAGTTTGTGAGAACACAATGCAGAAGAGATGGCAATAACATACACAATACACAGAGCTAAACCAAAGTCCAGAATCCTCCAACAACATCCAATACGATTCAAAATTGACCATCAAAAGAGAACTTTCCCACATTTCTTATATTTTCCCATTTACTACAGCAGGGAAAGACGGGTGGATATTAGGATAAGTTAATGTTGTTCAAATAAGGCATCCCAAAACGGAGCAAAAATAACTGATAAAGCAGGCAGAAGACATCTACAACTATGCATATGGACCGAGGTTAAACAAAATAAAACCTGTCATGTTCAATAAGAAAAACTTCAATCAATTTCTGTACGTCTAAAAGCTATTGTTGAAGTATATATGTTGTTCCCCACTTACTGGGATTTCACTGGGTATGTTGTTGTTGAAGTAGATACATTGTCCCTAGAAAGGGTCTCACATGCAACATTAAAGCAGTAGAAACTAAGATAGGCATGCCCAAACTTATTTTCTATCACACCATTTGTTTCTTCGAAAAGAATCTGACCACTTCTACTAGTAAGATAGACATACCCAAACTTATTTTCTATGACACCTTTTGTTTCTTCGAAAAGAATCTAACCACTTCTACCAGTCTCTGACAGGAGAAAAGAAGTCCAAAATAGATACATCCTTTTGCTACGAGTTTTTCTATTCACATTCTTGCAACAAAAATAAATATGATCCATGATAAAATGGATAGAAAAATAGCAGCAAGCGACAACTCTCCATTTTACATTTTACTCAACATATAACTTTCCAGACTGAAAATATCACCAATACACAAGTATGTCCTAAAGTGAAACAAAAAATGATCCTTCCCAGACAATCTTCAATCTATGGCTCAATCCAAATTAGCTTGTTTTTCATTGCCCACCAAAAAGCATAAAATTTCTTTCTTGTTCCTTAAACCTGGCAACAAATTTCTTGGGTGTATACATAAAATTTAACCTTGAACAAACGCACATTTCTACTCAATTGTACATAAATTCAAAAACAACTCAAAAGATCATTCTCAATTTAGTTGGGATTGGCAAACCATTAACTAGCTCCACAATTCAGATAAAAAAGAGAGGAATTTTCGACTATAAATACTGAATAAAAAGCAAGACAAAAAGTACGTACTCTATCTTCTGGGTGAAAACATGGATGAATGATACCATTCATATCCAGATACAAGTTATCATACTCGATGTTGTTTGGATTGGGTTTGCTCGTATCCACCGGAATTCTCACGTCCTCGATTACAACGGCCTCTTCTTCTATCACATCAACCACAACCAACGGATACTTCTCAGCTAACCATCGGTAAAATGCCGGAACCCCCATTGTTATGGGATTCTCAAATCTCCTTCAGTTCCACTTTCTGCAAGTTCTCAATTCAATGAAACCAAAAAAAAAAATGAGAATTGAAGAAAAATGAAGCAATTCAGAAACTGAAACTAAACCCTAACCCTAGAATAACCCTGAGGGAAATAGATTACCCTATGTGAATAAGGATGACGGGGCTCCGATCCAGGAGAGTAAAATGGATCTATAGGGCATAAATTTATTAGGACTATAATATCCTTGTTTCTTATATTCTAGCTAGGAGCATTTATTGTTATATTCTAGTTTAGTTCGTAGAAAATTCGCTATTTTGGTATTCAAGAATGTGTTTACTATTATAATATAATGTATATTATTATATTCTAGATATGAGTATATAGAAGAATCGTTATTTATATTGTATAATTAATTTACTATTTGCTAAATATTATGTCGAGTAGTGAGTTTTAGAGTAACCATAAGTGTAGACATTAAAATTTTATAGGATTTTCTAAGTAATTATAAGTGTAAACATCAAAGGTTTGTAGGATTTTAGTACAAGACGAATCTAATTTTAATTAGAGTATTTGAATGTTACTCGATCTGAAAACTTAGTTGATGCTTTTATATAGAGTAACATATTTTCTTGAGGAACTATCTTTAATATCACGTTGAGATATTTGAATGTGATCGGAAATGGCCTCTTTTTAACATTAAATACTTTCATGGAGATCAAATACCAAAACCTAGTTTATGCCTATCTCTAATATCTCATAGATTCTCATAATATTCATATAAAGATGTGACCAGACTCTTCTTACATCTTAAGAATAAAAAATATTTACATGCATGGAGATCAAATATCAAGAAGGTCCAAATCATTCTAAGTTTGAGAAATACGTATAGTAAGAATAAAATTATACCACATTATTTTCCAATAAAATTTTTATCATTTTAAAATTTGTTATAAATAACACGAAACTAAAATTGAGTATTAATAACTCTCTCTGGTCATTTCAAGGACAATCTTACATCAATTTTTGGTGTATATTAATTTGATTTTATGCATATATATAGCTTTCAATATTGTACTAATGAAGGCCCAACACCATTTTGGATAGTTATTGGATTTCATATTCATTGGTTTGTTCTTGAGAAACTACTTTAATTTTAGCCCAATACAAACTATAAATCTTAGGCAATCTAGAGTCAGGTTATAATAGTTTTCTCTTTTTGTTTTCTCTTTCAAAAGGCGTCTCATACTTATTTTAGGGTTCGACTGATCTAGATTATTGGCGTTAGGTAGGCATGTTATCAAAGAGGAAGCAACTTTAATTGAATAATATTCTTTCCTAGTTTGTGACTTCAGGATCTTTGTTTAAACGTAGAGAGATCCTATTAATTGTATTCTATCACGATCTTTATTAGTAGAAAATTCAAAGAGAAACACTGAAATTCTAAGGTTCAAAGAAATGCATTAGCTTTGCGGAAATCATAAATATGTATTAATTTTTTTACTAAATATATTCGTCTATAAATATTTGATTGTACACTCAATTATTATTATCGTATATTAACAAGAGATTATCATAAAAAAATCATAAATTTTAAATTCTAAATTTGACTCCGCCTTTAGTGGTGGTCGATGACACCATTGGCCATTACAATTTAACGTGAATGGTAATTTGATACTTCAAGTACATCGTGTGATCATAAATAAGTAATTATAATAAGTTAAATTGGTAAAATTTAATGGTAAAATCACTT
>DF357719.1:108995-129532 GCA_000787875.1 Solanum virginianum | reverse complement strand
CAAAAAGCATACACCATGGTACTTCCTTCTGAATAGGTCTCGTCAGCTCATCCATCACTAAGGCAAACAAGAAAGGGCTCAGCACAGATCCTTGGTATAGTCCCATCTCAACAGGAAAATACTCGGAGAGCTACTCCTATAATAATACTACAAATTACGAAGTTATGCATGATATGATTATGACTATGATTTAAGTATTCTGTAGAATTTTGACTTGCCATCGAGAGGACTATGGTAGGCCACCATTATCCCTTAACTATGTTCCACCATAAGATATAATGTAAAACCTATTAAAAAGTCAATATTGTAAGGTAAGGACAGCAAAAAACCTACCGAAAAGGTAATGTCATAAGGTAAAAATACCACGAAAACCTACCAAAAAGGTAATGTCATAAGGTAAGGATATTCGATAAAACTCACCAAAAAGGCTATGTCATAAGGTAAGGGCAGTTTACCTTAGAAACATAAATCACTTCTCCTTTGGTGTGGAGGAAACATTGGGATTTTATGTAGTAGCTCACATGGTCTTATATGTAGATTATCATTTCTTCCCACATATGTATGCTATGTTATGAGATTTTGATTATCTTTCATGCATGTTTTGACTAAGGCATTGATCATACATATCATATTGAGTTTATTATCGTTGTATATGATTATGCCTCTTGAAAATCATGGCTCATGATCTTTTGTGTGTTGCACCCCTCATACTTAGTACATTTCAAGTACTAACGCATACTTTTTGCCTATATGATCTAACCATGTTAAGACTAGAGTTCCTATCTATCCTTCTCCACATGGCTAATAGGTTTGCTTGAGGGCTTACTTGGGATGAGTCCTCCATTTTAGGGACAATAACCATTTTCTATCATTTTAGTGTTAAGACTTATTTACTTTTGTTAGCTACTTTTGAGGGTGAGCACGGGATATGTCGTGGCCCATGTTCCACTCATGTTTAGAGGTGTTGTTGGATAATGTAGAGTTCTTAACTCTTGTGACTCTTATATATCTATGAAGAATTCCTTTAGTCCTTATCCTTTATATGTATTTGTTCGATGTTGATGGCAAGTGACAATCATCCTAAGTCCCTACTTCCCCATAACTTGAGTCCTATTTACCCTCCCCTTAGTCTTTTATTGTGATTTAGTGATAGAAATTCCTCTCCCCTATTTCCCTATAGCTTGAGTCCAAAGCCCCTAATTTCCCCTAGTTTAAATTACTTGATTCTTCATTCATGTTTCCACAACCAAGAATGTACTTATGTATGCTACGAGGCTAGTTTGGGACTCTTGGATTCCTATTCACCATGTCATACCTAGGCCCTAAGATTGGGTCATAACAGCCACCAGTAGTTCTAGCTTAAATCATGGTACATTTTTGCCGCTCCATGTGAATAAAATATCCAAGAACAATAAGAATCCTCAAGTATTAATTTGATCAAATCACCCACCTTAGGCACACAAATCTGGCTCCCAATCCTCAAAACCCCATCGATATCAAGTATGGCCTCCTTGGCCTTACCCTTAGTCACCTTATCACGAATGAGACACAACCTCTTGTCCTTAAACTATTGTTCCTGGATCTGATCCATATTGAAGATCGAGCCTCTAAGAATCCAAGCACATCACCATCATCAAATAAATATAATCTCACCAACCCATTGGCTAATCTTTGAATATCTCTATCCAAGGGTCACTCCTCTACTCAAATAGCTATAAGGCTGCCCATACTAGAAGTCTTCCTATTCAAAGCATTGGCCACTACATTGGCCTTTCTATAATGGTATAAAATGGTTAAGTTATAATACTTTAGAAGCTCGATCCAGCTCTTTCATCTCAAATTCAAGTCCTTCTAGCTAAAGATGTACTATAAGCTATGTTGAACAGTAAAGATCTCACAATGAACTTCATACAAATAGTGCCGCTACAACATCAAGACAAAAAGACAATAGCTGCCAACCCTATATTATGGGTAGGATAGCTTTTCTCATGGCTCTTCAATTGCCTTGAGGCATAGGCAATCCCTTTCCCCTTTTGCATCAGCAGACCTCTTTACCTAAGACCATACGCATTACAATACACGGTGAAATTGACATCCCCCTCTAGCAAGGTCAAAATAGGTGTCGTAGCCAATATGTCCTTGAGCTTTTTGAAGCTCTCTTCACATTTCTCTAAACAACAATTGCTACATTCTTCTGAGTGAGTCTAGTCAATGGAGTTATTACAATAGGAAAGCCCTGCACAAAGCATTAATAATATCTAGCTAAATCCACAAAGCTACAGATCTCGGTGGCTGAAGAAGGTCTCTAGTCCACCCTCTCACAGTCTTAATCTTCACTAGATCAACCTTGATGCCCTCCTTGGACACCATATGCTCCAAAAATACCATTAAACTAAGCCAAAACTCACACTTGGAGAACTTAACATACAACTTCTCCTTGAGTCTCTGAAGCACAATGCCCAAATGTCAAACATGATCAACCTCGGTCTTGGAACTGACCAAGATATCATCGATGAGTAGAATTATAAAATAATTCAAGTACGACCAAAATACTCTATTAATAAACTCCATAAATAAGGCAGGTGCATTAGTCAACCCAAATGATATAATAAGAAACTTATAATAACCATACTTTATCTGGAAAGTCATCTTAGGAATATCAGATGATCTGATCCTTAACTGGTGGTATCTAGATCTCAATTATATCATAGAGAACACCATTGTACCCTAAAGCTGGTCAAACAGATCATCTATCCTGGGAAAGGGGTACTTGTTCTTGATAGTCATCTTGTTCAATTATTTGTAGTCAATACATATTATTCTCATCAACCCATCCTTCTTCTTTACAAACATAACTAGAATACCCCATGGTGACACACGAGGTCGGATGAACCCGTTACTCAATAAATCCTGAAGTTAATCCTTTAGTTTCTTTAACTTAGTAGGAGCCATATAGTAGGGGTAATAGAAATAGGCTTAGTACCTAGATCAACATCAATGGAGAATTAATTATAAAACCCTATATGTTGAAAAGCCTAGAAAATGGGAAAATTGTGAAATTCTGATCAGGACTGGTTCATGAGCCGATCTACAGCTCGTGAATGGAACCACGAGTCAGAATGTCTTATGGTTGAGGTCCAAAACTTTGTGAAATGCTGGATACTAGGAGTCATATCACAAGGGATAATATAGATCGTACTCCTTTATACAGCACATAGTTTGAGTCATGAATAAGACCCTGAGAGAGGAAAAATTTTCTAAGTATGGTAGAAATTTGGGAAAGGTTCTATGGTCCATAAATGGAAGTATGGGTCATACATGGGTTTCGTGATTCTCATGTACACTTTCTAGTAGCTCATTTTTGGGATCATGCCAAGCATAAGTCATACGCTAGTTTACGAGCTGTAAAACAGTGGCTCGTAAACGGCTCTGGCAGTTTTAATTAAAGAGATTTTTGGTTATTTCCAATTTACTAACTCCTAAACCATGTTATTTTGACCTTTATAACTAGCTTAACCAACTCAATTCCTATAAAAATCTATTCCTATTTTGTTCTAATTCATTCACTCTCAAAACCTCTCCTAAAACTCTCAAATTTTCTCTGTAACTAAGAAATCCATTAGGAGTTAGGGTTTCAAGTTTTTCTAAGAATTTCAAGGTCTATTCATCTCAATTTCTAAATCTTCTTACTTAAGGTATGTAGAGATTCATTCATGGATTAGATTTATCCATGAAGCCTAACTTAATTCTCCTTTTTTTCCCAAAGGTTGACCATGGATCTATATATGTCTTTATGATGACATTCCAAATGATTGGAGTATGATTATTACTTGATTATTATACTTAGTTATGAATTATGAAGAATTACATGATTTCTATGATTTTCAAGTGGAAGTATGTGATCCTTAAGGCTTATTGAATTGATGTAAGTTCCTTTACTAATGATCCAAATTGATTTAAATTGTGTGATTCCTACATAATTTTCACTGAATTGCATGAATTTAACTCAATTGCTCATGAATCCATACATGGCCCTAATTTTCTATGACAAAGTTATGATTTTCATAAATAGTATTCCAAGTATAAAAGTATATTTTAATGATTATGATTATGATTATATAACGAAAAGGGTGACTTAAGACCCTAATGTTGATGAAATGATGATAAGATGGGGAGAATACCGACATTATATAAACGATTATGTAGATGGTCTATTCCTAGAAAATGCGATGTTTTCATGAAGTTATGATTCTTATTTTACAAGCCATGAAAGTATGATCTTGAAAAAAGTATGAATAAAGCTATGTATATGCATGTTTATGTATTCTGTGGGATTTAATTTAGTAATAAATGACTTTTGTAAGGGGGCCTATCCCCGAGAATCCTTACATAAATCTCAAGTCTCATAACTATGTATCATCATAGGTTTATGATTATGTACCTATAAGGCTAGCTAATGGATCCATTGAGCATTATGTTCATGTGACACTCACTATTCTAGGATAGAACCTAAAGAGTGAGGTCTTTATATACATATGTTTCTCACCATGCTAAGATAGAGCCTATAGGACAAGGTTCGAGTCTACCTTGGCAAAGTAGAATCTTCTTTTACTTGGTGTACAAAAAACATCAGGATTTCATGTAATAGTCTGCATGGTCTTATTATCGATTATGGCCTTTTTTATGATGCTTCTACTTGTGGTTTTAAAAATGAATTGATCATTCATACCTTGTCCATACTCTATTAACTATAATTATGCATATTGCTATTTATTATGATGTTTTCTTAATGCATGGCATATGCACCTACTTAGTACATTTCATGTACTAATGCATACCTCCTTGCCTACATGATCTAACCATATGAGGACAGATGACAAGACTATTCCTCCATTTCATGGCTAGAGTTAGATTATGCTATGAAGATTATTGGTGAGTTCTTATGCTTCAGGGACAAGCCTTGTTCATGTTATGCTTTCATGTTGAGACATTATGATTTCATTGTTATTCTATCTCGAGGGTGAGCTAGTAGCATGTTCTACACCCCGCCAAGATCTATGATGTAAAGGTATATTTTGGACTAAAGATGTTATAATTCCCCTAAAGGAAACTATGACTTGATATTGATATGTTCAGCTTGTTTACTCTCTTATGTTTTGCTTACTTTACCTTATGTAAGTTTATGATATGAACAGGAGGCTTGGATGGAGCACTCTTGGGTGTCACATTCATTGTTTTATGGCTAGGCCCTAGGTTTGGGTTGTGACATCAATGTCCCTGTCAGGAGATACCCCTAGGAGATTGGTAGGAAAAACATCCATAAATTTATGAACAACAGGGATAGACTCCATAGAAGGCGAATCGGCACCGATATCCCAAATAAAGGCCAAAGAGGATAAACAACCCCTATCAATCAATCTCTAAGCCCCGATATAAGAAATAACCTTGTTAGGATAATAACCAATGAACCATTCAACTCAACCCTCAGTCCACTAGGCATAACTAACATAACTATCTTGGTAACACAATCAAGAATATAATGATATAGAGACAACCAATTCGTACCTAAAACAATATCAAAATATACCATATCAAGAATAATCATGTCTACCCAAGTATCATAACCCACCAAAGACAGAAGACAGTATTGATACACCCGGTCCACAACTAGAGGCTCTCCTACTCGGGTAGAAACATGTATAGGAACAAGCATATGATCCCATAATAAGTCAAATCCAATAGAGAAGTATGTGGAAACATATGAATAGGTAGATCTAGGATTAAAAAACATAGATGTGGATTGATAGCAAACTTGAACAATACCTATGATAACCGTATCTAAGGCCTCCACCTTAGATCTACTTGAAAAAGCATAACAATGAGCACCATGACATCCACTTATGTAAGGACCTAGGCTTTGGAAGGCCTTAACAATGCTCAAAATTCAGCTTCCAATGATTTTTGACAAAGGTGCCCTTTCAAGGACACCTTCAGAGCCGTGGAAGGGACCATGAATTGCGGTGGTGGCCTTGAAGTGGCCCTTGTCCATTTCGTGGCTTATCTTGAATTCTTGAGGTATGCAAGACCAAGTGGACCACGACGGAGCCTTTCACTGCTCGTGGACCTCACCATTAGCTATGAAATGGCTCATGGGAGGAGACCTTTGTTGAGTCACCATTTTTTTTCCTAAGGGTGCCACCACGGGCCACGGTTCGTGAAAAGCACTAAAGACCATAGTGGTGACTATAGAGGGACTTTTTGCCAATTTCTTTCAAAAATCACTGTCTTGTATCTTGGATACCCTTTACGACAGGCTTCATGAGCTGTGAATAGCTTTACGAGCCATGAAGTCAATCTTCCAAGGGTCTGGGTTATTTTTTTATTCTATTTTTATTAAGGGCTTTATGGTAATTTGGTTCACTTCCAAGTTCTTTTATTTCTTTTATGACTTTTATGTCTATCCTAAGACCTCTAAATCAACCATTATTCATTTAATACATCTCAATTTCAAAATTCCAATAGTCAAACTCTAGAGTTCATGTTCATGAAATTCATTCAAGCCAAGCTTTGAATATTCAAGCTAAGGGATTCAAGGGTGTTTCAAGCTTAAGTATAATTTATCTTAATCGTCCTAATTTTTTCAAGGTGTGTGTGTTTTGATTCATGATTGTGACACCCCATAAATCTATCATCATATATACCCATGTTTCAAGCCTCATTCTTTTTGTGAAAAGTATATTAGGGTCATAAGAGGCATCTAGTACTTAGTCGAGTTCAAAACCTTCCTTTAAATTAAGTTTCTAGTGTTGAATTATGCAAGAGTCAACTTTAAATAATTATAACACTTATTACATAGAGAATTAGATATCATATGACCTACCAAATAAAATCCCTTTGAATTATCTTTCCAATGCAATTGGTTTCACCTTATTTAGAGTTTGGAGTCAAAAGTTATGGTTGTTTTACTAGAGACTGCCAGTTGTAGAGTTGTTCTATGAAACCTCTTTACGAGCCATAAATTATATTATGACCGTCTGCTAATTCATGGACAAAAGTCCTGAAACTATAATTTTTGGTCCCAGACTTTACGAACCCATCTACGGGTGGTACAACCTTCTACGGGCCATAAAATGGGTCGTAAAGGTGAAATAGAGACCCCAAAATTAGGCCAAAACTTTACGAAATGGTTCCTCCGAGCCGTGGATCTTTCTACGGGCCATAAATGGGCCTGTAGATGACTTTTGACAACTTTTTAAGAAAGATTATTTTAATCTTTTTTTTTCTTTTCCCATATTTTCTAAGCCTAGGATTGACATTTTTACACCTAAATAAAGCCCTAAACATGTCAGATTGATCTTTTTACTCTAAAACACTCTCTCAAACGTAGAAGCAAGGTTTCAAGAGAGAAATAGGCTAGGGTTTGAAGGAAAACTTTAGAATTCTGCTGAGATACTTCAAGGTTCAAAACTTCCAGGTATGTAAAGCTAATCAAAACATGGATTCTATTCTTTCATGTGCCCCATAACCCGAATTAATGGTAATGTGAGTAAATTAAGTCTCTTATGAATGATTATTGAAGGTCTCTCATAACTTCTAATGCATATTTATATAATTTTGTATGAATTATCATTTTTATGAATTAAATGCTTGAATTAGACTATTGTGCCATACTACATGAACCCTAGCATGATTTCTTATTATTTTCATATGTTTTACTTACATGAGCATAATTTGAGCCAAAGAGTATATGGAATCTCTAAATGATTTAATTATCCATTTTTCTCCTAAATGCCATGAGCTAAAACAATGTATGATTCTGTCCTTATGAGTCAAGAATAGAACCTTAAAATGATGTAACAAAGGGGCTGATAGTTGATGTGATGAGTTGAGTTGATGAATGTCCAATGAGACTAGATAAATGAGTTAACCATAAGGTTGATGTCTTGTGAGCATTTTGAGTCTTAAGAGGAGTATTGAACATCGAATTTAGTAAGAGTAAGTCCAACTCGAACTCAATAACTATGTGGCCAACGTAAAAGAAGATTGAATCGTAAAATCGGATGGTTCCTATTATCCCAAAATGAGGACTTGATATTACTAATTTTGGATCCATTAATGGGATGTCCTATACCTTTGGCAAGGTATAGGATAGATATGGCAACAACATCACTTTGTTGTATCATCAACAGCTCATAGGTGATGTTTGTCAATTAGAAAAACTCCAAAATAGGCCTTGGCAGTACACTGAGTGGATGATGTGACGTAGATTATAAATGAGTAGTCATTGTCTAAACTGCATTCTTACTTTAGACTATTGACAATGGCGATTGAGTTTCCTATTTCTTGAGTTGAGCTATTTGAGTTGATGTTATACTTCCTTTACACGTTTCTTTCTGCCATTTTACATACTCCACATACTGACATCCATTTGGGCCTATATCTTTTCATGATGCAGAGACAGGTACCAGTGGTCATCAGTAAGCGTCCCATTGAGGACTTATTTGCTTTCAATTGATTGGTGAGCCTTTCCTACTCTCAGAGGACATTATGTTTCTATTCTAGCTTTGAGTTTAGATGTATTTTATTCTATTCAGAGGTAGTTATGAGTCTGTCATTGACACCATTTAGTTAGATGTTTTAGAGGTTTCATAGACTAGATTGTTGATGTAATTGGATGTTATTATTAACTAGTTTCTTTCACACTAGTCTTATTAAGTTGATAGATAGCTTGTTTGGCCTCTGGCCTTGTTATTATCGGTTGTCATTACTTCTCATTCAGTATTCTTAATTATTGATGTCTTTCATAATTAGAATGTGATTGACCAAATGTGATGAGGCTGAGTGGTTCACTTTGGGACTAACGATAGTCTCCAAGTGTTGGTCACGCCAAAGGTACCTTCCCAGGGCGTGACAATGATAACCTTTCAATCATGAAGTCCCAAAATCTATTTCTTCGATTTTGTGATTTCTAAGTATGATTTACAAGTGAATTTTTTGACTTAGCTTCAAATTGATAAAATTAAGGTATCTGTCGATTTCAATTGATTATTTTAACATGATTTAAGCCTTATTATGCCAATTTACATGGATTTTATGAGAATTAAAAATGCATGTCCCTTTCTATAATGAGTTTAAGCATAGGTGATTTCAAGTATGTTTTGATTATTGATATCTTTATGGATTAAGCATGATTTCATATAATTATGATATTTTAAGTATTAATTTCAAGTAACCATCATATTCTCTCATTCTTTATAGCATAAATATGCATAAAAAAGGATTTTCATGAGATTTATGATGTGGGTTATTACTCAATTATGATTATGACTATGATTTCAAGGCAAGTATGGTTATGGCATGAAATGTCATCACAGAATATCTTTGATATCACTTTAATCCCCATGGGTATGCATACACCACTATGTACAAGTGTGAATGAGCTATTCCTATGCATGAAAGTATGAAATGAAGTATGGTTTGGCCTTTGAGCCCAAGTATGTATAATTATTATGTGATTTGGCTTTTAAGCCCACGCATGATTATGATTTGAAAAAACTTATGCTCCTACTTCAAGCATATGTATGTATATGTATTCCCGTGAGATTATAACTTATCACCGAATGAGATTGGAGATGGGGAACTATCCCCAAGGGTCCTTATATAAAGCCTACCTTTCTCATAACTATGCTCTACCGCAGGTACATGTTTATGCCCATTTAAAGGATGATGATAATTATGTATGTATGCACCACCACCCGTAGAAATTGGCAAGGCCCGTAAGATGAGGGTATAGGCTACCTTTGGCAAGTAGTCTACTCTTTCTTCAGTATAGAGGCAACATGAAGATTCTATGTCATAGCTCGTATGTTCTTATATATCAGTTGAGGTCTTACTATGTTTAAGTGTTATGACATTCATGCATCATGAATTTAAAGCATATTTTTATGACATTCTTTCCAATGTATTTCCTTCTATATGTATGTGTGTGTGTCTACATGTGTATGTGCGTATGTGCACACCTTTGTCATCTAACGTTGAATTGAAGGTTATCATGTTCATAAGCATTGCGTACCCACATACTTAGTACATTCACACGTACTAATGCATATTTTTTGCCTACATGATCTAGCCATATAGGGACTAGAGATTTTCTCATCTACCTCTTCTCAACTAGATTTGATTTGTGGAAGTTTGGTCATGGTGATTCCTTTATTCCAAGGACGACGCCCACTTTCTATTTACCTATGATATGTTATGATTATCATATATCTTTACTTTGAGGGTGATACCAGGATGTGTCTTGGCCCTTATCCTTTCTATGACTTAGAGGCATTATTGGACGTCATGTAACTTTATGTATGAGCCTTGTTATGTTTGATGCTTATGGAGGCTAATATTATGCTCTATATTTTGTTGATGTTGTGGTGATGTGATGATGATATGATGAAATTTCTAAGTCCCTACTCCCATAGCTTGAATCATATGACCCCTACCCCTTAGAATTGCTTAATGAATGTATGATGGCAAATCCCATTTTCCCTACTGTAACACCCTAATTTTTTAAAGCTAAGATAAGGCCATCATTTATATGATATAGGATTATAATTGATGATTCTTAATTGATCATAGTTTTTAAAGTCAATTTCTTAGTGTGAAAATAAAATCGGAGATAATCTAAGGTCACACAAACCCTATGGTACGAAGTTAATTTAGAGTCATAAGGGATCTTTTACATCAAGCCAAGTCTAAAGAATTTCTACCAACTAAGTTTTTATATGAGTTGATAGAAGGGTCAATTTCAAATGACCATATCTCCTAAAATATAATGATTTAGTGGTCCATAATATACCAAATAAAAGATACTTGAATTATCTTTTTAATGCATCCAATTTCACCTCAATCGGAGTCCAAAGTAAAACATTATGACTATTTTACTGGAGATGTACAGAGTTGTCTGAAGTCCATGTTGCGGACTGGATGCAGACTCTTTTGGACAATTTAATGACATTTTTTAAATATTTTATGAGGGTATTTTAATCCAATAACCTTTTGGGGTTTATTTTAGAGTCCAAAAACATATAAAAATCAGTTTTTTCATAAATAAAACCCTTTCATTCACTCCTAAACATAAACACTCAACAATCATCAAGTTAGGGTTAGCTTTCAAGATTCATCATCAAGGTAAGTTATTCCTCATGAATTTCAACCTACCCAACCCAAATTTCTTCATCTATTCATAAATCTCTAGGAAAACCTTAAATCATAACCTAAGATTTCAAGAAAACAAATTCAAGAATTTCAAGAAAAGATTTCATAATTATTCTTTTTCAAGAATTAGAGTTCATAAAGAACTCTAAAGATTCTAAGTCAAGAATTCAAGAATCAAAAAGAAATCCTTCAACTAATATTTTTTCAAGTTCTTCCACTCTAAGGGAACTACAAAAAGAATTTCTTTTCTCAAGAACAAGTATCAAGGTTTCAAGATCAAAGATTTTCTTCAAGAAATCTAGTATTCATCAAATTTTGATTGTAATGTCAACTTTTCAGGTATGTAAGACTATCATACCATTGGATTGAGTTCATCCACAGGCTCCATATATAAGTTTCTATTTTTAATGAGTATTGTATTGGGTAAAATACTAGTTTTCAAATTACAATTGAATCAGTTCTTCTTCTATTGAGTTCTTCGTAATTATGTATTGAAGTTATTATTACTTTATTATTAAAATCATTGTTCATTGTTGTTTTCTCATGAACCCTAGTTGAGTGAGTGACCATGATCTTTCTCGTGCACTATTTGATATTAAGATTCATAATTTTCGTGTATTAAATAAAGTATTATTTTAAATAAAGGTTATATATGTAAAGCTAAACTAGAACATGACAATGTTCTGCCATGTGCCCTTATTGATGGTAATAAAATAATTGTGAATGTATTGAGTCCCTATGCATGTTTCTTGAATATTTTATTGTAAATTATATATATATATATATATATATATATATATATATATTATGTATTTTCATATGTTGATGATAATAATAAACTTGATTTTACTGTCTAAATACTTTTCATGAATTATTTCAGAAAACCCTAAATGTTACTTTCATAAAAAATTTCAAGAATAAAAGTAGGAGATAAGTCTAGAGCTTTGACGATATGTACGTGTATGTGATGGTGATTGTGATCCTGAGCACTGATGACAATGTTGATGAAACTTGATGTTCCTGGAGTCTTAAAGATCATGAAATTAATCCTAAGACAATGATCCTAACCCAAGAGTTTGTGGTTGATGTGATAAATTGAGTTAACAATATCCAATGAGACTAGTTAGATCAGTAATCCAGATGAGTGATGTCTTATGAGCATGTTGAGTCCTAGGAAGAGTATTGAGCACTGAATTGTGTAAGAGTAGATAATAACTCAAACTCAATAACTATGTGGCCAGCGTTGGAGAGGATTGAACCATAAAATCGAATGTTTCCTTTGTCCCAAAAGAGGACTTGATATTATTTATTATGGATCCACCGATGTGATATCCTTTACCCTGGAAAGGTACTAGATGGATGTGGCAACAACATCATTTTGTGGTATCATCAGTGGCTCTTAAGTGATGGTTACCAGTGTCACGACCCACCAATCACAAGGCCACACACACACTTATAAATTTTAGAAGTATATTTCCTCCACATGTAAACACTTAATGAAAAATTTAATATTCTTAGTCTTGTAAGTGTACACTTGTACATGAAAATATCCATAAGCTTATAAACACATACTTACAAAGATTCCAACTAAGTTTTCAAATTCCTCAAAAGTGCACTTAAGTGTCAAACACCATGAAAATGACACTAGCGACCTCAAATGTTAGCCATGGTACCAAAACACAATTGTACGGGTTCTAACAGCCAGTTAGAGAAACTCCTAGGTAGATCCTATACTAATAGTACTCTGATTTGATGGGAATAAATTAGATTAATATTGATTGGTCATTGTCTACTATTTATTCTTACTTTAGATAGATATTTGACTTCCTGATTGAGTATCTTCTGAGTCGATGTTATTCTACCTATATCTGTTTTATTCAACCATTTTACATACTCATACCTTTCACGTACTGACGTTCATTTGGACTGCATCATTTTGTGATCTAGAGATAGGTATTAGAGGTCATCAACAAATGCTTCACAGAGGATCTTTTCACATTCAGTTGATTGGTAAGTCTTCCCCTACATTTGGAGGATATCCCACCTATTTTTCTTGCTTTGAGTTTTGTATTTTTATTTTTGATTCGAGGTAGCCATGAACCTATCATTAGCACCATCTAGATGCTTAGAGATAGAGGCTTTATAGACAATGATAAATTAGAGTTGATGTTTTATTTCTTTGAAAGACTTGTACTTTTCAAACTATTTTCACGATATTGAACTGATATGGATTATCAATCTTAATCATTATTTTACTGAGTTTTTAATTGATAAGCCCAACAGAATTTTCCTTGTACATAAAATGTGTCCTCTATTTTTGATGAATGAGCAATTGAGTCAAGTAGTTCACTTGGGGACCAGCAATATTTTTTTAGTGCTGACCATGTCAAGGGTACACTCCTAGGGTGTAACAAACTTGGTATCAGAGCACAGAGTTCAACTGTCCTAGAGTGTCCATGAAGCCATGTCTATAGGATCTTATTTATGATTGTGAGGCCCCTACTTCTATAAATGAGGGACTATTGACATTTAGGAAAAACTTCCCTTCTTTCAGATTCTGAATCGTACGATAGAGCTATTTACTAAGAAACTTATGATAATTCTTGGTGTTTCCCTAAGCCTTTCAACTTTATCTCATCTACAAGGTGATAGAAACAGTAATGTTTAGCTCCTTATTGATGAGTTCCCTTGTGATAAAATAAATCAGAATAGTAGAGAGACTGCACCAGGCTTGAGAGAAGCAGACAAGTGTGTTGACTTGGTTAATTCGAAGGAATGTACTCTTATTCAAGTGAATCGTGCATTTGAGTTAGATTAAGATGTATCTCACGCACTTTTTATCCAAAACCTACTTTCAACGTTATCTATGAGAGGGAAATCATGTCTCTAAAGTTTGATGTCACTACCTAAAGGAGTGTGATATGAGATCTTGTAAACCATAAGTAGAATTGAGTCATCCTAGAGTTAGAAGGATGACGATGAAAAAATAAGAAACTAGATAGTAAGAGTGATGGTTGATTAGGGCTTGTAACTAGAGTTATGTATCTATTAGGTAAGTAATAAGGTGATGAGTCAATTCCCATAAGTTTTGACAAAAGAGTAGTAAGTACCATTTGATTTTCATGATGAGGTATAGAGAAAGATTTATTGTTAGGATGAGTTTAAATTTACTCAACCTAGAAAGAGGTTTATGTTGATGTGTCATAGTATTGTGAGGGCAAAGTATAAATATTGAATGGGAAATAAATGCTTTCAATATGATAGATCTAAACTAGGCTTATGATTCCAAAGTGAGAGTCCCATGAGATTCATAGAGTTATAAGCATAGCCAGATAAAGAGCTATAGTGAATGGGTGAATGGTGCTTGAGTTGTGAAGAGGGGATGTGTTGATTGAATATTCGCTATGAGATTTTAGTAGGTATGTTCCCTTTTTTACCTAGTAGGTATAGTTTGGTATAATATGAGAGAAGTATGTGATGCACATGCTAGCACTAGACCCTAAACTTGCATTTTGGATAGCATGAAAAAGGAGATAACATTATAACAGTGATAGTCATAGTTGGAGATTTTCTCTAAGAGGCTTGCCATAGTGTATGTTTGAGATTAAGACGTTGACTTGCAAGAAATATAATGGTATGAGTATAATGTCAGTACCCCTTAGATGAAAATAGTAAATATTGGATAAATTATTAGATAAGAAGAGGCTTAAGAGGTGTGTCTATGATAGTGTAAATTATGTGAAGCTTTAAGTTATGACTTGCTATGGAACCTAGATAGTATAATTGAGTTATGATGTGGAGTAGGCTAATGTAATTAGTCTTTGTAACCCTTAGTAATTAGGTTGATGGGGACTACTTATACATAGATGCTGATGACTTTTCCATGATAATCTATGTTGTCTACAGTCAAACTTATAGAAGCATAGAAGTTGAGTGTTACAAGACTAAAGGAAGAGGTTATGTCATAAGGAGTGCAGAAAGCGGCTAAGTATGCCAATAAGAGCAGCAAGTACAAAAAGATGCCTATAGAGATAGAAGGAAGCTAAGAGTGGTCTCTTAGAAGAAAGTATTAGTAGCGATTTTGTATATATTGAGTATAGTATAACAAAAGAATTTAAGATGTTCTTGGGAATAGTGATTCCCTAAACGTGTGAAAAGCTATACTTATAACTTTGTAAAGAGAATCAATTCGCAGACTTAGAGAGATAACCTTTGTGCTTAGATGAGAAGGTAATGAACCAAAGTAGGTCTTGAGCTTTTGATAGTAATAAGTTGCTCAGATGAAACATAAATGTTTTTCCATCTCATATGTTCCTTATACTTCAGTCGAGGTGATATTCCATTTATGTCTTATGTATGAGTGTCATGCCAATGGCCTAGTCCCATGCACTTCATATTGACTCTCATTCATGTTGAGTCTCGAGATGCAACTGTTATTAGCTCCATTTATGTCTTATGTATGAGTGTCATGCCAATGGCCTAGTCCCATGCACTTCATATTGACTCTCATTCATGTTGAGTCTCGAGATGAGAAGTGATCTTATCTCACATATGCCAAAAATCCTGACGACAATTGAGTATAGTATGGTCTACGAACACACAACAATGTACATAGGGAAGTAAAGTGAAATGCATGGATGGACATATACTCGTACCAATATTATGACCTCATAAAACTGTTTTACTAGGTCGGCACACGGTAGCCATGATACACTAGCGTATCTTCCTGAGTTCCCAAACAAGTACTGACCTTACGCATATTCACTCACAATACTAAAGCAATTTACTATCACGAAGAAATTATCTCCTATAAATGATGCAGTTCATCAAGGGGCCACTGTATTCACTCAGCAGACAATGTAACACGACCATTAATCATCTCAAAGGGCAGGAGGATCCATTCAGCTAAATATAAAATGTCAAGCTTTCTGCAGCTAATTGAAGATAAACTGAAATGATATCATTCTGACAGTCAGGGACATAAAAGTTTGAATCAACAAAATAATCTTCTGAAGTATGGTAATCATGTCAAATGAATACTAACAGAACTTTTCCTGATGTTAAGACAACAAGATTAGATATGGATTCAATCTATCTGATTAGAAAGTTATGGCATACAGAACCAGTGTTAAGATGCAACGCAACTAAGCCAAGTATCATTAAAAGAAAAAGTGTATTGTACGAAAATCTTTGTTTTTATAAGTTAATTGCCTGAAAATCTATTTGAAACGCATATAAGTACTCCAGCTTGTAAGCAGAACATGACCAAAGAAACAAAATATAATTAATAGCTCAGAGTACCTCTCCATGGAGTGCCATTCCAGTCCCTCCTGTATGTTGATGAGCAACTCCATAGATGACATCTCCGCCACCAGGAAAAGTTACGCTTATCTTCTTTGTATGACTGCAATCGACATTTGCAACAGATGCGGAACATGACTCCACTAAATATAACATGACTCCACTAAATATTCGATCTGAAGTAAAGGAAATTGACTGAAGATTAGCCAGATATATTTAGGTAGTAGCAAAAGAGCAAAAAATGATTTGAGTTATGAGCTGAATTAATTATCATAGGGAACTGCTCAACCTGACAGTGATGTCTTGCCACAGTGGCAGTCGATTTTTCTGGCTTTTTCCATGTATCAGTGACATCAAGTATATAAATTTTGACAGGCACAATAGAGTCATCCCAATCAATATACTTGACTGTGTACTTCAGGTACAGGTTTCTCCTCGATCCTTGGAATCCGCGTTTCACCCTGCATTTTGTTTCATCATAACAACATCTCAGGCCACCAATGTAATCTGTCTCTATATCTCGGCCATGCTCGTCCTTGGTAACATTATAAAGATCACACCTACATTCAGTGCATCCCAATCTGTCTTCCGCACCTCGTGTATCAATTGCATGTACATTGAGCAACCATCTCTCCTCATATCCGGGAGGTACTTCAACTGGATTACCGACTTCTATTCCATAAGGGTCTGGGACGTACGTGATTGTTTTTCGGGTCTCCGACCCAAGGCCAAAATATTGAGTAAGGCCTCCATCACATATCCCTGAGTTTCTTTTGACAATAAAATCTGATTTCTGGAACCCCAAATCACTATGGTACTTTGCCACTTCCACTCCTTTTCGCTGATAATATCTTAAAACAATCCAGTGGTGAAGATATGTCTCATGGAGGGGTATCGAATTCCCTGCCTCATCGACTACTTCAGCATCAAAACTTTTGAGAGCAATATGGCCTTTTGGGAAGTTATTGTTGTAGTAGAACTTGTTAGAGACAGATCCAGGTTCCAGAACAAATTTTGGTGATAGAAAGACAGCGGATTTCACTTGTGTTACTCGAGATTGTGAACTTGGATCAACTGTTATTAGCAATAAGATGGAAACAAGCGATAGCAACTGGTAATTTGAACAGGCTGACATCTTTTCCTCTTTCCAACTTCCCCTGACCTTAGTATATCTGTTGACAACAGTATCCTCAGCCAATCAACAACCCACAAGTTTTAAGTAAAAAGAGTATAGAGTAAGGGTATGTATGGAGAAAAACATTTTAATTTGGTTGATCAAAATAATTGAAAAATATTTTTCTTTTAGAATAAGAAAGATGACTTCCACACACCCAACCCTCGACTTTCTCATCCCCACCAATACACCATCCTTGTGTCTCACTCTCCATCCCTATCCATCTTTATAACATTTTATTATTTTCATGTACATAAATTGTGAATATCACTCATCCATGTTATCTAAAAGTATGAATAAAAATATTGACTCCACCACTGCTTTGAGCGACAAAATAGAAAGAATACAAAAGGAAATTAAGAAGAAAATACTAAATTGATTGAGGACGATACAGAGACATGACCCACATCTAGAACACGATGATTTGCAGATTTACATCTACAGAACATCTGAACTCACAAGCAATCCATATCATCCCCACGTATATCAATAATTATTTTTTTTAATGGATATATCAAATTAAAAAATAATAAATAAAAATAAAAGTAATAAGTAAAAACGAACAGAGGGAGCAATAAATTTTATTGCTATGTGATTGTCTTATATGTGTTTTATATAATTAATTTTCATGATTTTAATATTTTTTATCTGCATTAAATTTTATTTTAAAAAATTTAAAAGCTTCATATCTAAATATAAACTCAAAATTAAAATTTTGACTTTAGAAATTCGGATTGTGTCATATAATTGAGATGAAGAAAGCCTTTTTTTTGTTTCTTTTGTTTTATTTTACTGGCCCTTATACTAAAAATAAATTTTTTCACATTGTTTTTCTGTTTTAACGAATGAAGATGAAGTTTATTATTTTAATAGTCGTCAAATTAACATTTTAAGGCATTATGCATCAGATGGCCTTTTGTATGCTCCTCCACACTTTGCAGAATTTTCATGTCCTGGTTGCACATTTTCTCCTCGCTTCTGCTCTTGAACACGTCGTGGGACCGTTGCAACTGTTGTTCGGGCAGAATGAAAGGGTATTGCTGCTCCACGTACATAAGGATTGGTAACACTTCTTGTACGACTATTCTCAGTCACCGAAAAAGGCATTGAGCCTCTAGAAAGTGTCATATGCATATGTTTTGGCAAATGAGCCCAATTCTTCTCTTCAATACGTTGGCTTTGGTCCATAATCTGGGTTAGAGTTCCTAGCTTGCTAAGGCGCAATTTTGCTTTGATCTCCTCTCTTAATCCATTTATAAAAATTCCCATCAAAACCTCATCATCGACATCTTTCAACGGTGCTGAAAGTAATTCGAGATCTTCTCTGTATTGGGCCACAATTCTAGTTTGTTGTAATGCTATCAAAACCTCATATAAGTTTCCTACATGTGATTGAGTAAATTGTTGGAGTAAGGCTACTTGAAACACATCCAATATGACAATCAGAGTTCTTGTCTCCCACCATTGGAACCAATTTAGGGCTCTTCCTTCAAAGCAAATAGCAATTGCCTCTAATTTATCTTTATCAGCAATGCCATTAAAATGAAAATAACGTTCTGCTCTGTTAAGCCACTCATATGGATTATCAAGGGCAATTCCAATCTTCTAGGACGCATTTCATCATGAAATTGTGGCCGAACTTCTTCGTGAACTCCACCTCTGCGATTGTTACTGTTCTCTGTCATTACATCTGTATCCAAAGTTGGATCTGCCTGAACTGCTGATTTTCCTTTCACATGCTGAAGAATTTTAGCATCACATTCGTGTTTCTTTTGCATCCAGTCTCGTACCTACCGTAGATAATCACGTGCTGAACCAATCTCTTCTTGTACTTCGTTCATTGTCTTCTCTAGCCCTTCAATCCTCCCTTCTATTCTGGTTGAAACCATGAAGGCTCTGATACCAAAATTTTTTAGGAACCCCGAGAATGTCCAACCAATTACTCTAAATTTACAAACACAATTCGAAGATAACAACACACTACACTGTATATAAACAAATTGAACAAGTTTACAGATATACAAACAAGATCTGAAATGATAATTTCCCCAACAACCAAGGTATTTCGAGGAATCTTATCCTCTAGTTTATTTTTTTCAGAAACCCAAAACTTACAGAATAAACTGCCTATATAGCCTTAAATACTATCTTAACTTCTATGTAACTGCTAAGTAACTGCTTATACATAATAATAACTAATAAAGTAGTAATATTTAAGCCTTATTTTTATATCTTCCTACGTTTATAAACCTTAGTAAGAACAGGTCTAACATCATATTATAGTTGAAGGGTCAGCCCATCCCAACCCGTGACCCGTATAAGGCTGGGTTGGGTTGCTATTTTCTAGGCTCTTTAGTTAAAAGGACCAGCCCGTCCTAGCCCATATAACTCTCTAGCCCGTTAGGGTATATCTAACATGTTTAGTATATATCATAAAGATAATTTCAAATATATACAGTACACTAATTAATTTAGAACAAATATAGTCATGTTTTATTTACAAAAATATAACCAAAAATCATAAGTGTGTGTATATATATAGATACATACACAGAGTGCTATACAATATAATTTGCCAAAGTCATAGAAAGTATACATTGATTATACAATATAAATTATTTATACATGATCTGTACACTAAATATACATTATAATACACTCAAAAACTAAATATAGCGTGACTATACATGCATGCTTATACAACGAATGACTATTTTTTTTGGTAATTACTTTGGCTGAATAACCATCTATTGTAATTCTAAAGGCTACATTCAAAGAAAAAGTTATAGAAAGAACAATATGAGTAGGAGTTTGTGAAAAATTCTAGCAATGAATGATTCACTTGGGTAAGATA